>CABFOQ010008519.1:3935-14889 GCA_900660455.1 Gephyroberyx darwinii
ACCTGAGGGGAGGGGGGGGACAGGGGAGCAAAAGGGTGTATAAAAGGCTGCATGAACACAAAATAACAGTTCTTTGGCCTTCATCATGGGGAGGACTTTCTTGGTGCGAAACACTAGAAGTAACTAGCAACTTTTAGTGCTTCAGAAAAGATTCTTTATAGTACGAAAAACAGAATAGGACTATGATTGAGACCAACCCCTGAAAAACATGTAAAAGATAGCACTGAATTGCTTGTTGTACAGTAAAAACAGTTATTGTCTTTTGAGACAAGTAAGGGGAAATGGAGAGAGAGAGAGAGAGAGAAAGAAAGAGAGATTTCACCACTCCACACTAAAGACACCAATTCAAAATGAGGGAATGTGAGATTTTAGTGGAAGAGCGATAAGGGAGTTGGAAAACCTGAGAGGCAGATATGAGATGTCAGAAAGAGACAGAGAAAGTGTTGGAGGAAGATAGCTAGTGCCAGGGAACAGACTTAAGCTGCAAGGATGAGTAACAGAACAGAAACAAAAGGGAGCGACGCTGGAAACTGAGGCAGACAGCGGGGAAATAAACACAAAAGATACTTGGCGGCTGCAACACGAGCAAAGAAGAGAGATAAACTGAGTTTGAGCTGGAAGCGGAGAGCAAGGGAGAGTTTGTCGGAGAGGTACCGGTGACAGGCGCTCAGTCTGAGATCTCCAAGTTTCTCTAACGAAATCAAACTTTTTGGCCTGCCAAGGGCGAATGAACTAGAAAAAAGGTACCTGCCAATAACACGTTTTACCAGCCAAAATAAATGAATTTTTCATCGATATACGTCACCTTACGTGTTTTCAGCGCTATTTCATTTATAGAATCAGGTACTGTGTCAAACATTCAATAAAAAGACGAGAAGATTTCAAGTTTTAATTTCAAACATGCTCACTTACACAGTGGAGCTTTGTTTTTGTCTTCTTTTTCTATTTCGTGGCCTAACACGGCACTTTTCAACTAACGTCAGGATAGTTAACCACCCAGGCAGCAGAGAAACAGCAGTCTAGATGCTATCCCTTTGTGTAGCTGCAACAAGCAGCAAACCAGGAGCATGTTTGATACAGAGCCATTGTTTCGCTTTGATTTAATTGGCTCCGAGTCAGAGAGAGTGTACGGTGGCCAGCAGGGACTAAGTCTGAGAACAAAGACTGTGTATAACCGATTCAAACGTTATTGTCTTGAAAACTTACCAGCCAGTGGGGGTGGGGGTGGGGGCTTATTGATTTATCCACCAAAGACAAACCAGTATTTGGGGCTTGGCAGGTGGTGATTTTGGACCCCCTGATGGTGGAAATCCCCTATATCCTTGCCTCAAAAAAATAACCCCAGGCTTAATGAAAGGAGTGGGGCGTCTGTGTGTGTGTGTGTATGTGTATGTATTTACTGGCTTGCTGGGTCCAAATTGCCCAGTGTGTTACGACTTCATCTCCCGTTTGCAGACAGAAAGTTTGTGTGTAGCTTTCAGCCAGGTAGGTACCATGAAGCGTTACTTACCCGCGGAGGGCTTCCTTGTTGTTGATGAAGCGGAAGTGGGCAGGCTCACAGACCAGACCAGCCAGCTGGCATGCCTCCACACAGGACTGGCCCTCCTGGGACACAAGTAGCCTGAGGGAGCTGAGAGGAGGCCAGGCAGGGGGAGCTGTCAAGTTGGAAGCCCAGCCAAGGGCTGTAGAATTGGGCACGGGCACAAACAGAGGCCCTGGTATTCTGCTGCCACCACCAGACCCTGATCTGGAGAGGTTGGCTGGCAGGAAAGGAGGCTCTGGGGCACAGAAGTCCTGGAGGGGCGGGACATGGTATAATTAGTATGGTAAAATCATACTATTATGGTAGAATATGGCAATAATACCCAGGGGAGTATGCTTTACTGTGATAATAGGTAGGATGGTGATGCAGCTTGGTACAAGGTGCAGCCAACCCATTTGGGTGTAGTAGTAATACTAATAATGAGAATGATTATCTGTATAGCACTTTTAAAACAGTTACAAAGTGAGCAAATAAAAACCCCAAATCCAAAAATGAAAGTAAAGAGCAATGCAAGCAAAGCAAGAAACATAAAACATGTAGAAGTAAGACAGAAAAAAGGTTAGGGACAATTAATAAAGGCTCACGACAAAAAAGCCAGTCTACAAATTCGGAGATCATTAAAGAGGTCATTAAAAAGAGGATATTAAGTTAGCCAGCTTCAGGCAGGTTATTATGACTTTAATACAATGGTTGCAAATGTATCATTTGTATTTTATTATGTGCTAGGATTATCTGAGGGAATAAAAATACAAGAGAAAGCACAAAGGATTGCCAACTAACTCGGTGGTTTTCAGAAGAGTTCCAGCAACGAGACCAGGCAGGTTGCTTGGCTGGAAACACCGGCTGTATGACTGTCATGTAGGGCAGCTTCAACCAAGCGATCCAACCGTGGTTCATTAAAAATGTTTCTATGTTTCTATGCTTACTTTTATGTCTTTTCTTACTTTCTCCTGTTTTTGTGACAGTATAATTGGCAGCAGTGATTAAAAAAACCCCGACTGAACTGAATGTTCTTCAATGAGATTATGGGTGACCCCAGTGAATTATGGGTGACCAACTTAATTGATGGTACCCGACCTCACACTGCCATACCCATACTCACGCTAGTGAACACCGTCTTGGGTGTTATTACTTTAAAAAAAACAAGGCACACTGCCTGCATAAAGAGACACACCGATACATGCACGCACTCACACGACCATCACACACCCTTACGCCTGACTAAAAATAAGCACATCTGGGTAAATCACGTTGCATGCTAACTGAGATAAATCACCTCATGAACAGGTGATCATTAGGCAGATCCCGGATCAGACAGCCACCCGTTCTAAAAGCGCTTTCTCACACATTAAACAGCTAGAGGAACATATCAGGACAGCACTGACAGCGCAGCCTGGGGTTTTTTTTGTGTCTAAACTGGCTGCCACTCAGGATCGGAAAGAAGCGTGGTGAGAGAACGTCTGCAGTTGGTCTGACATCTAGCGTGGGATTAATGAAAAAACCCACCCCTCCATCACTATCATCCTGCCATCCCTTATTAATGTTGAAGGGCCCTCTGCTTTAGTGCCTTGGGGTAGATATGTAGCTCATAATGAGAGTTAGCATGTAGATCAATCACAAGTCTACTTACATGGACTATAGAGTCTCTCTCTCACACACACACACACACACACACACACGTACACATTGCTCTGGGTGTTGAAGGCATATGATGATGAATTATTGGGGAGAGTGGGGAGGCTGAGAGCTCGTAGAGAGGAAGAGAGGACCAAGAGAGTCTCTGTATGTGTGTATTACGTCTGGTGTGGATGAGGTATGATAAGTCGACTGACATGTAAGCTGAACTCACCTGATGCTGTAGGTAGGCGTGCACCCTCTCCAGCATCCCCTCACAGGTGTACTCATAAGGTAGATATGGCTCAACCTGCAAATAGACACACACACACAGAAACATGAAATCACTGCAAAGCAATCTGCACCACATTCATCATTCATCATTCATTCCTGATTTTGCACATATGCTTTTAGTGCTTTTTTGCTGTCACATCATTGCTCACACTAATTGCAATAAATTGTCTATTCTCCTTGTTAACTTCAGCAGATAAATGTTTCCATTGTCACATTTCTGCAGGGCTTTATTACAGTGTGTGACCGCCTGGAAACTCATTAGGGTTTACTTGCATAGCAATAGATCATAGCCTGCTGTGAATCGCTGGTTCCATAACAAAGGCATACCTTTGATTGGCCTAATTAGAGATGAGCTGCGAAGGCTCTATACTCTTTTGTGTTTCTCACTAATAACTAGAACACATACAATACGTATTAACAACCCGGCTGATACGAACGCACAATAACTGAAATGGCTGAAATTGCAATGCCATGATTAAAAAGGAATCTAATAAACTGCTGTATTGTGTTGATATCCCAGTGGCTTATCAGTAACAATGTATAGGGGTATCAATTAAAATAAATATTGGACTTAGAAGATGTCTGATGAAACACCAACAAATTGGAAGACCATTTTTCTTGACTATGAACAGATAATACCAGACATTAGACATAAAACTGCCTTGTCTTGTCTAGAAGGGATCTACCTTTCTAAAGATCTACCTTTCTAAATGAGACACGGCTCATTTAAATGCATTTCCAATCGAAAATCAAAGCAATCTATAACGTTCAATAATGTGTGAAATCACAGTTGGTCCGAGGTAAAACCCACAAAAAAATATATGCAGGAACGCTGGGACTTCGATATATACAGCAATTTAAACAGTTTCACACACTGCAAATCTGATCAAAGTCTTTGTAAGGTAGAGTAGAATATGCTCCTCACAGTAACAACCTATCCCTAGTCTAACAGAATCCCTCAGCTTCTTCTCTTTTATTTTTTTATTTTTTCTATTCCTCCCATGTTCTTTATGTTTTTATTACAAGATGAGATCTTGTAATACATTTTTTTTAAGTCAAGTCCAGTCACAAGTCCTTCAGGTCTCCCTGAATAGTCAGTGAACTGAATAGTCAAACTTTAATATTAATAATAGTCTATTATATTTGTCTTTTTCTTTCTGTATTTATAAAAGTATGTGGTACCCATCTCTGGGTTGTGCTCTTTGAAATGGCACATCCGCACCCCATTTAGGGAGCAGAAGAATGCAGTTAAGCCACTCTTGAGTAAAGGCCTTAATAAGCTTCGGGTGCCAATAATCACATCAGCCATCTTCTCAGAATAAAGGCAAGTACACATTGGAAATATTGATTTTTTTAAAGTTGAAGCAAGAGTAAATCTTCAGGACAAAATACAGCTCATTACTTGTGTTTACTTTTTACAGCCTTTCAAACTGCATGATTCAGTAGTTGGCGTACTGACAGGTACAACATACATGCAAAGAGGTCTCAATAATAATGCTAAATATTTATAGAAACAAAAAACAACTATATCAATAACAAAAAGTATGCCTAGGCTTGGCCAGTTACTGTTTTAGACGATCAAAAGGAATTTCAACTTAAGGAATTTAAGTACACCGGGGGAAAGAACAACTCAAGTTAATCAGAGAAGGCTTCTTTGTTCTTCTTTTCTTTCACAACTTTTTTATTGTTCGGCATGTTTGACGATGTTATTTGCGCTGCAGCAGCATGACTCCTTGTAGCGGGAGGAGTTTACCTAGATAGAGGCTTGGTTAGCCATTGGAAACTCAACATTTATACCAGAGTTATTTATAGATTGGTTCATTCAGAGTTAGCGTAGCTTATCGTAACCCATCCCCATTATCCATTAGGCGTATCCATACAGCCTGTTACCGTGGTTACCTTCTAAACAAACACTGCAGGAAGGCAGCGCAGTGCGCAAAGCAGTGACCTGGGCTTGTGATTGGCAAATAGCCCATTGAACAGTTACTGTAGCCCACATTGTTTTCGGAATAAAAGCCAGACCAAAACCAGGGTTTTGGTCTGGTCAAGTCACTGCTGTCAAGTCTCAAGTCAAGTCAAGACTTTTAACATTCAAGTAGCAAGTAAGTCGAGTCTCAAAGCAGACGAGTCAAAGTTGTGTGATTCAACAACGTAGGTGAAAGGACATCAGGCTGGCAGGTCTTCCACTTCAAAAGCCAGATTAGGGGGATTGAGAGAGAGACAAGGACAGAAAAAGCAAGAAAAATGCAGAGATGGGGAAGAGAAAGGGAAGAAGATTGCAAATCAAAGAGAGAGAGAGAGAGAGAGAGAGAGAGAGAGAGAGAGAGAGAGAGAGATAGAGAGAGAGAGAGAGAGAGAGAGAGAGAGAGAGAGAGAGAGAGAGAGAGAGAGAGAGAGAGAGAGAGAGAGAGAGAGAGAGATAGAGAGAGAGAGAGATGGAGAGATGGAGAGATGGAGAGATGGAGAAGGATTTATTGGAACATGAGGATGTGTCAACCAGCCAGAGATTGCTTTGTCCTGCATGACTGAACATGAGCCGCTGCCCCACACTAAACCCAGCCTGCCACACAGGTGTGTGTGTGTGTTGTGGTTAATGGCCATAATATGCAGGTATGGCTCTCTGTGCTGACATGCCTTTCTGGACAAATTCAGTGTGTGTGAGTCTGCAATTCAACTGTGTGCGTGTGTGTGTTTGGGTAAGCGCAAGGGGAAGAATGTTTGAGTATCTGACTCTGTGTGTGTGTGTGTGTGTGTGTGTGTGTGTGTGTGCAGTGTGCCTCCAGTGAAGGGTGAAGGGGTCTATCAGCTCTCTCTCAGTGGTCTGACAGTGCAGACAGAGACGAAGAGGCCAGCCATCGCTGCTGAGCTGTGGCTTGTCTGACAAGGCAGACAGAGAGAGGAGAGGAGAGAAGGAGCACACACACACACCTTTCTCTTTCACACACATGCACACACACTCTCCCTTCCTGTCTCTCTCTGCCTCTCTCCTTTTAAATAAAAATACTGCCACGGCTATGTTAAATATGTCCACTAGTCCTTAAAGAAGGACTAGTGGATAAAGATTGACAGCTAAGGTAATAGATCTCCTGTCTACTAGTCTTTGGCTATTTCTGTACTTGGAAACCAGAAAGATGTAAACCCCTGTGTTTATTCCCTCACTGTACACCCTAAGCATCCCTCTGTGACATACGATAGATAAAACTCGCACAGGTTGAGAAGTCGCTACGTGTTTTCTCTAGGCGTTTAATACCTTGTGCAAAATAGCGCTCCCTTGCTCAGAGTCTCTTGATGAATCTCCCCCTCCATCCTTGCTTCCTACATCCCAGAACACCTCAAAATATTGTACGCGATAATTATGTTGACATATACAAAGTCTGTGCCCCGGTTTCTTCCATATTTTAGATGTGAAAAATGCGTATGCGCCTGGTTGGTAGATCAGTCTTCCATTTTAATGAGAACAAAACGCCTCAGTGACCATGCAAACGTCTAGTGGATCCGGGCTGCAGACTTTCCGACTCTTAGTCTCACTGTTTCTCTCTATTTCTGTCTCCCCCTCTCTCTCCCTCTATTCCTTTCCCCCTCCTCTCCCTTTGTCTTTGGCTTTACAGTAAGATTTAATCTCCCCAGTTGACTCCTCAATTAACCTCTCTCCCACTCTCAACAGCGTCTAGCTCCCTGCATATTCTCTATTAGCTCACATTTCCTGTTCCTGTTTCAGCGCTCTGCAATACAGGACCGCTACCTACATGCCAGCAACGCTGCTCTGCAAAACTACACCCAGGCAATGCTACTGTTATATTGAAGTTCAACAACCCCTGATCTATTGTAGCTCACAGCTACAACAACACGTTGGGTACCTTAAACCTCGTTACAATCTCCCTGATGGCAAAGGCAAGTGAAAGACAAGCTTCTTGAAAACGATAGTATAGTAGGATAGTATGAACATCTACATGTCAAGGACCCCCCAAAGAGATACTGTTAGACCATGTTAGACTCCCATTTGATAAGATTTTATTAGATATGATGTTGGAGGTATGGAGGTAAACCTATATTTTCATATTTTTCTAGGGACCTGCTGGAAACTCCATCAAGGACCCCTGGTGGCTCCTGGACCTCACAATGGAAACCACTGGAGCAGGCATTTCCTTTCATAGGGCATCATCAGTATGACCTGTGAGAGGTCGCGAAACTGAATGGATTTGAAGGCTTTCCCTTTCCAATTCAACATTCCTGTCTGACACGCCATCTTAGTTGTACCAGAGGAAACTTGTCGCCGTACAACATACAAGTGGCTTTTCTATCCTTTCAAGTTGTAATGTACACCGGGTGGGGTACCTTGGTCCTCATGATCTCCCTGATGGCAGAGTCAAATTCAAGGGAGTTGTTGTAGTCCACAGTCATGACGTGAGGCCTGCCGATGTACTGCTCTGCGTAGGGGTGCTGGGAGGACACCTAACAGAGAACATGTCAAAGGCATGAGCGGTCCATATGTCTAAAATAAATGTTCAAAAAGAGGCATTGTGGGGAGGTTGGTAATTTTGCTTTAGCTTCAATTTTCCCTATAATAAGGAGGATGCATCATATTACTGGCATACAAGATCACAGCATCAATGATCAATGAAGTTGTAAAATATGAGTATATTATATATATTAGTATACTATGAATATACATATATATATATATATGAGCAATTTCAGACCACATTGGATCAAACTTGTAAGATCTCTCTAGTGTAATGCTTTCTTTGTGCACAATGCTGGGATGTGGGAGGCATAGTGTCTGTACTATGAGGTTTTCAGGGCTAATAAGAACGAACTGGGACAGATTCCTCTGGAGAATGTATTAGTGATGTTGTGTGCAGACCCATTGTAGTAAGTTATGTCAGGTTGTACTATGAACACCATGTTCCTGCCTCTTATCAAGAACTAACAAGCACGGTCTGCACATACTGTATGTCAGGAGCCAAGAGCGCCTTTCTGAGATGCTGAGCATCAAAGATTTGACACACCATCTGGCAGAACTGTTATGTACTTTCTATCTTTTTAAAAATCAAACCCCAAAGTAACATTCAAAAATCAATATGTTGAATAACAATTTTGATTAAAAAAAGTGGAACCATATAATTCCAAGATCACAATGTTTCGATTCAATCTGAGGATCTGCAACATACCAAATTATTGTACTTATTCTAATCGGTGACTGATTGTGTGGGGCTAATGGGCGGTTATGAGCTTACCTCTCTAGAAGTGGGCTTGCCCCTGAAGAACTCGTGATTAAGTGAGCTGTGGGGAGGGTGGAACTTGGGCTGCAAGAAGATGCAGCCATTGGCTATGGCTTCCAGAGGGGCGGGGCCTTCGTAGGGGAACCCAAAGCCAATGAAGAGCTGGACGAGAGAAAATCAGGAAAGAAGGTTATATATAATAATGTATTATTATTATAATAATGGTTTTTAATCCATTATTTGATTGAAGGGGTGTGTGTGTGTGTGCCTCCAGTGAAGGGATGAGTATGTGTACTGCTCCTGCAATGTTTCTGTGCAGTTGCATTAGAAGATTGTTCTTTCCATTTCACATTTCTCTGTATTTCAGTAGCTAGTTGAAGATTTATTTCAGGTTCCCTGGTTCCCTGATAAGGTATGGTGTGTCATTTTACACCATTAGATTGTTTGACTTCTTTGTTGTAAGTAGGTTTAATCCTTTGTTGAACATGTGCCATTAGCATAGTAGGCTAAATGTAGAGGTAACTTCTTAAAACAAGAAACAAAATCTGAAAATAGTTGTTTCGATTGCAAATCAACGTGTTTCAAGGATTTTCTTGAGTGGAGGAACACACCTTATTCTATTCGATATTGACTTGTTTCTTGACAATTACTGAAACAAGTGGAATTGGAAACAAGTGTAATTATCTCACCCCGTTGGTAGAATTGTCACTTGTATGTAAGATTTTTATATCTGAATATGAGGCTAAACGACATTTTATGCAGTGTATCTGTCTGCATGTGTGTCAGCGAGTGAGGTAGAGAAGGGAGAGACCGAAAGAGACAGAGACCGAGTTAAAGATGCAGATGGAGAGTGAGAGTGAGACAGTAGATACAGTATCTTAGTGTGTGTTTGTGCGGCTATCATATGTCGCGGTGTCTTGCCTTGGCCTTGCGCAGCAGTTGCTGCAGCTCATGTTGGGGCAGCAGGCCGTGGTTCTTAACGAAGGCTGGGACCTCTGGAGGTCTCTGGGTCTCATAGTAGACTGTGCCGTGGACCTCCATGTACCTGTGGAGAATCTGCAGGAAACCTTCCTTACCCTGCTGGGAGAGGGGGAGAGAAAGAGGAGGAAAGGAGGGACGGGGTGGTGAGAGGGAGGGTGAAGGGTGAAGAGGAGGTGATAGGTTTAATGGTATAGTTAAAGAAACTCCGCTCCAGTAGAGTGAGTGTGTGTGTGTGTGTGTGTGTGTGTGTGTGTGTGTGCGCTGTCAGTCTCCGATCTGTCTAAAAGCAGTCCGCTGTCTATTAGTGTGTAGTGTGTGTGGTGTGAGTATGTGTGTATATATCCATTATATGCGCGTTTCTCTTAACGGTACACATCATTTTCTAAGTGTGTATGTGTGTGTAGCAGCGGTCCACTTTGCAATCTACTGTAACTGTGTGTGTGTGTGTGTGGGTTTGGTCACAGAAAGGACAAGCCCTATTAGTACACACTGTGGGTTCAGTGTGACAGGCAAGCTAATATAGAGCAAATGAGGAGGAACTCGCACAGCCTTAGGGTATGAAAATCTGGCACAACTCTCTACAAACACTGTCTCTCTTGAATACACACACACACACACACACACACACACAGACACACACGTCAATGTCAACTTTATATAATAGCAAAAAAACCCCCAAAAACATTTGTATGAGTAGAGAGAAGATGCGAGTGACTCCTGTAGAACAGCTTGGACTACACAGGTATCTCTTTTAAGAAACGTGGGAGTGTGGTGGGGTTTGTGTGTGTGTGAGAGGAGTGGTAAAGCATTACTTGCACTTACATGGAGCTGTGCATTTATTCTGTTTTTCCTCCAAAGAAAATCAATTAGCATTACGTTCGGCGTACGAGAGAGCCCTGACAGAAGGGCACACGTTCAAAGTCAAAGTCAAGCACCATGACTGAGAACAAAAACAAAACAGCACCAGTTAACAACCAAACCAAGTCATGTGAACGGAGCGTAACCCTGGGCCAGAGTATTGACTGGCCGACCAGTGTTAAGCAGCTTACTGTATCCCTGTGCTGTGGTGTGGCCCTCCGGCAGCTGTAATTGGAGGCTGTAACGATCGATAGATTCCACTGTGAGGATTTTCCCAGCCAATTAGGAGATTAGCTCAAGCGCTAAGTGCAGCAGACAACGTGAATTAGGGAAGAGAAACACAGCCCTAGGAGAGTGCAGAGTCCGTAACCTGGAGTCTTTCAGCTGTGTGTGTGTGTGTGTGTGTGTGTGTGTGTGTGTGTGTGTGTGTGTGTGTGTGGGT
>CABFOQ010008519.1:14914-26789 GCA_900660455.1 Gephyroberyx darwinii
GATTTACCTTCCCCCAACTCTTTCCCATGGGGCTCCGGCTTATGCCCAAGATAACCTCCCTCAACTTGTTGGATTAGTAATGCTAATAAGTAAAGTGTTCCGCTATGCTAGTAGTTTTGGTCCCTCACATAATTTCTTCCATAATGTAATTTTGAGAAAATAGTTCCGGGACCTTCAAATGTCAGGTTCGACTATTCAGTGCCTTGAGATTTGTATGGAAGGTAGAGAGGATGTGGAGACAGAAAATAATGAAAGCATATACAGTACTGACACATATACGCACTCATTTACAAACCCAAAACATAAGCATACCACTCAAACACTCAAATATTATTTTCCTGCTATTTAAACGGCTCAACGTATGAGGCGAGTGAGTATGTGTCATGGTCTAACACCTGTCATCGTGGAAAAATGGCTAAGCAAGTCTGCAACAAGCAACCTCACTTTGCTGTATATGTATTGCAGCTTTACACTGATGAAATCATAACTGTACATCATAAACCTACAGCTGTAGCCACTATAGAAGACCGCCATCAATGATCTATAGCCTTTATTCTTGGTCTGTTCATGCTGAAACAGGCAGGGTCTTACCTGAAGCTGATGAGCATCCAGACACAATGGAGAGGAGTTAAGAGGAAGGGATGGGGAAGAAAGGGTTAAAGGAGGGCAATGTGGTATGGGGTGTGTCAGAAATAGACAGATAGATAGAGATAGAAAATGAGAAAACAATGAAATTCAAAGCAAGAGAGAGAGGCAAATAAAGACGTAAAACAGAGAGGCAAATGAAGCAAGAAAAGGAGAAAGAAAACAATGGGGGAAACAGCAGAAAGGAAGTGAAAAAGAGAACGGAGACAAAAAATAATTAATTACATTTTACATTTTCTGCCTTTTCTACCAGGCTCTTGCATATTGGTGTATTATGCTTTTATAACCCCCCATCCTCCTTGTGTGCATGTCTCTTTCACAAACCACAACTATAAAGAAATCCAGGGAATTGTACAGACACAGACAGTGGGAAGTACTGGCAACAAAGCAACGTCTTTATAATCATTTCAACAATGACTGCTCAGCTGCGCCTTCATACAATATGCAGACAGAGCAGACAGCGTTTGAAAGGGAAATTGCCTGTAAATTAAAGTTGTACAATTCTGTCAGATGGAGCCACATGTGGCTGAACTGTAGTGGTGCACACAGTGGGGTGTGCAAAATGTCTTCATTGTGTTTTTCTGTTAACATCACACTTGGAGATCAGCATATGGCTGGGGGCTTCTGTGTGAGGTGATGTGTCTGCGTGTGTATGTTGGAAGAGGCTGCAGTGGATACGGAGAATGGAGATTTTAACCTTTTGTATAGTTTCATCTAGTTCTTTACTTTAGTAGAGTGCATATATGTGTGTCTCTATTTAACATGCATGCATATATGTATGTGTGCATGTTTGTGAGTTAGTGTAGATAAATGCACGTGTGTGTAGGCACATATGCATGGCAGCCTGTATGTAAGCTTGAGTGTGTCTGTGTATCTCTGTGTGCAAGTGGTTTTCTCCATACCTTCCACATGCTGGCCTCTTTTCCGTAGACCACAGCGATGTTGTTGACCTTGTTCTGTTGGATGCTGCTCTTCTCTGTCTCATTCAGCTCCTCCGAAACAAAGCCCATGAAAGAGTTGTCTGGTGTGTGAGCTGTATGCATGTGTGTGTGTGTGTGTGTGTGTGTGTGTGTCAGTGGTGGGGGAGGGCGGGATAGTAGTAAAAAAAGACAGAACAATATATATATATAGAGAGAGAAAAGTAGAGCGAGTAGCCAGGGAAAGTGTGATTGTTTGTGTGTGTGTGTGTGAGAGACAGAAGGAAGGAAGAGAAAGAGAGCACCACTCTTATCTTTGTTTGCTTCAGTTCAATGGCAAAGTCGTGTCATTATTGTCTTTCTCAGTATTATCAATAGCAATTGTAGTGAAGCCAGTCGCTGTGGGCTGAGAGATTCAGATGGTTTGGCAGAACTAGGGAACCTTGAAATAGGAGGAAGTGGCAGCACTGATCTAAGTCTAAACCCTGGATCACACCTAATATGTTGCATGTGCTGCTCTCCAATCGAAGTTCATTCATTTCATATGAGATCATTTGTTACTGCTGCATCATTTTGATGCTGATACAATGAGTTGTGATGCAAGGCTGAATTCTGGATTTATTGTACTTGTGCATGTGTCAACTAAAATGTTTGCATTCTGTGATGTTTTTGTGATGAAACATCGAATCAAAGTTGCAATGAAAATTTATGCTGCAATACTACAGGTGATAACCACCACCGCTTATCATTTTCATCTCAAAATATTTGATAATGGGAGCCTTATGTGAACCCTTTTGATTTACCTGCATAAATGGCTCCTAAAATATGGTCTGATCAAGTCATAACAATAACACAAAAATGTACTTTGATGTTTTTATATAGCATTATACATTCATACATTAACAGCCTAATCTGTAAAAAGCATGTCAACCGTTACGATAATGACTCTTATGAAAGAGGGTAATTGAAGTCAGGTGATCCAATCAATGAGATGACATTCAGATGTGGGTTAGAGGTGTCCTGTCATAGAAAAACCACACAAACTTTGGTTACCAACAGAATCTGCTGTCCAAAAAAAAGTGATCTGTTGAAGTGGAATATGCCCCGGTCAAAACAAATTTCAGAGGACTCAAAGTTGAGGCTCAAAAGGCTGGAAAAGGCCACAAAAGCATTTCCAAAGACTTGGGCCTCCATCAGTCTACAGACAGACAGATTGGATACAAATGGAGAAAATTCGATGCCTTTGCTGCTCTCCCTAGTAGTGGACGTTTAGCAAAGATCACAACAACACGCTGCATAATGGACAAGGAAGTGACAAAGAACCCTAAGGTACCAGCTGAGGATCTGCAGGCATCTCTTGAACTTTAACATCTGTATCCACGAGACCACAATATGAAAACCACTAAACAAGAGTGGTGTTCATGGAGGATACCAAGGAGGAAACCACTGCTCTCCACAAAAGACATTGCTGTCTGTCTCAGGTTTGCCAAAGACACCTGGATGTGCCACAAAGCTACTGGAACAATGTTCTGTGGACAGATGAGACAAAAAACAGTGCTGTTTGGAGGAGAAAAAAACACTGTAGACCGACAGCAAAACCTCATCCCAACCATGAAGCATGGTGGAGTAAGCATCATGATTTGGTGGTTTGCTGCCTCAGGGCCTGGACAGCTTCAATCATTGAGGAATCAATGAATTCAAAATTATATCAGGAAATTCTCCAGGAGAACATCAGGGTAACGGTCTATGATCTGAAGCGTAACAGAGGTTGGGAGCACGACAATGACCCAAAAGCAAAAGCAAATCTACAACAGAACACTTGAGGAGGTTCCGCCAGTTACTAAATCTCATGGTTCACATACCTTTTCCAATCCAAGTTGTTAACGTTTGAACAATGTGTTCACTAAAGACATGTAAGAGTACACATTTTTGTGTGTTATTTGTTAAATCACTCCGCGATTATCTATTTTTATGACTTAGATGAAGATCAGACCATATTTAAGGAGCCATTTATACTGGAATGCAGGTACTTCACAAGGGTTCAGTTTTTTCACAGCTGTATGGAGAACCTTTGGAAGCAAAGTATAAAGAGTAACAATTGGATATTGCCTGCAATAGTCTTAGATAGATTTGAGCCAGGACATCACGATTACATTGTTAGCCAATTCTGCCACCAGACCGTCCCCCTGCTGGTTGTAATTATTAGTGAAATTGGCCATTTCCGTTGTCCTCTAAAAGTTGTGTTGTATCTTGACCTTGGCAGAAATTGAGTATACAGGCCAATGTTTGCCTTGAATGACTGTCAGTGGAGTGGCTGGAAAGGTTTTGCTGAATAGGGTGGAGAACTTGAAAAGGCAAAGCACACTACTCCAGAATGCTAATTAGCAAAGTTATTACTTTGCAAATTGCTGATATGCCGCCATTGAAAAATCTAAGCACCATGTATTTAAGTTCAACTGGGTTTAACAGATGGGGAATAGTGTCAGAGTATGTGCTTGTGCTTCAATTTGTCAAATTTCTTGCCTTCGCACTCATATTTTGAGGAAGTATAATTGGCGTTGTTTCGTAACAAGTATCAAGCACTTGATACAGTTTGAGTCACACAGGATGATTTTGCATAGCATCTGAGAAATGGCGTACAGGGAACCTATACTGGCGCAATGATTCTCCTGTTTGAGTGTTAACTGCAGATGAATCACCATGACACTGATGAGTGCTGATTGTGAGAGCAGATGAAAGTCAAATAGAAAGTCAAGAGCTGTGAGGAGACAACCAAGGACAAGGGCTTTGGTAACAGCTGAGAAGACATTGTGTGTTATGTGACAATAAAACAGAAAAAGCTTGAAGGGACACTAGATTCCGTGGTGCTGAAAATAGCCGCATAAAACGTATTACTCCAAATGAATGTGAACAAACGAGCAGGCCTGTCACAGAAAGTGAAATCAATGAATTGGCGTCATTTTTATCAGTGTTAGCAATTGTCAAAACTCATGGCAGTCATCAGTGTGTGATAGCTGGGATAGGGTTTTAACACGTTTTGAAGCTGTAAAAAACTAGAAAGATGTTGAATTTGGAAGTCCTGTGTGTAAATGTGATGTGTACATCAATGTGATGCAATGTGTAATTCCCCATGGATATGCTGATAATATATATATAGTCGCAGTATAAATATACACTTCATTTTTGTAGTCTAATTATGGTCTCAAAAATAGGTGAGTGTAAGTGAGACTTAAAGGAAGTGATTCTGCTCTTACGGAACATGGTCATGTACTGCCTGGCGTTGAGGTTCCAGTAGCCCCAGTTGGTCCGGTAGCCGTGCAACGTTGCGTACTCCTCGTGGTTGTAGGCCGGCTCCGTCCCAAATGTGTCAATCACCCGGATATGACATCTGCAGGGACAGGCAACAAAAGCCATGCTTCTCTTTCCCATATGCATTTTTCCCCATTATTTAATTATATAATAATAATAACAACAACAACAACAATAATAATAATATAATTTCCCTACATTTTAACATCACATACTGGATGTTCTGTATTGACTGATTGAATACATTGAGGAAATATGGGTCAATATTACTAAAATGTCCACTTTCATATACAGTGTATTCTCCATGGAAATACATGTACAGTATTAAATAGTACATAAATACATTTGACATAGAATATGTTTCCTCCCAGGATATATTATTGATGAGAACATTTTCAAATATGAGCCTATCCCAGGATGCATTATCAATAAATATAACTAAATGACATTTAATTACATTTTGATACAGCCTCTTATTCATATTTACTTAATATATGTTGGACTTATATGACCACATACTCCTTTGTGTATGGGCGACAAGATTTGTTGGTAGGGTCTGGAAAAAAAAGTCTGAACATGAAAAAGGGTAGTGGTATATACACATCCTAAGTCACATCAAGGCGAGCATGCTGCAAACAGAAATGTTGAACCAAAGTAAAACAAATCTTTAAGGCAATATCAAAGAGATATGTTAAGCTGTAAGGGCACCTTCGTAGAGCCAGAGTAGAACTAAGATACAATACTACTACAGTACTTTGCAAGGCCTTTATATTTGAAATCACTTTGAAATCAACTTGCATAAAATAACATTTCAGTTGAACTTTTTAAGACAGCAACAGCAAAAACAATAGCTGCCCCCAATGCTAATGCTATTAAAAAAAAGCTGAATTTCTCTAAGAGACCATGACAGCAAGTTCACATTCGATGGTGTTCTTACAAGCAATTAAGAGAGTGTGATTTCCCCACCATCTTTTGTGTTATGACAGAAACAAGAGGCTCCACAATGAAACCCAACTACCAGCACAAAGCCATTCAATACCACTACAGACCCAGAGGATTGGGAACACTGAAGAAACACAAGCCATAAATGGAATAGGAGCCAGAAAAAAGCAGTAACCAGCATTTTTGTTTCAGAAGCTGTGTAGCCAAGTGCAGTGTGGGAGGTATGATGCGGAAATGACAGGAATAAAAACGTATGCACTTTAAGGTTTGGAGGTTGGAGTAGCAACAGGGCACCAGGGTGTTCCTGGTGAAAGCTTACCACATCTATCAAGCAAAACTAAGGCTGTACATCGACACATACTGACGTACAGACATGCACATAAATGCAATATTTCTCTTTCTCTCTCTCTCTCTCTTTCTCTGTCTACACACACGCACACATGCACACATGCACACACACACAAAGCCCACTGTGTCCTTGTCTGTGCCAGTGCTGTGAGTGTGTTCAATCTGGCCACTCTGTGAGCTCAGGAGGATTAACAAGAGCTAAAGGCTGCCGAGTCCACTTTCTCAGCCCTGAGACTCTTAGGGCTGAGAAGTATGTGTGTGTGTGTGTGTGTGTGTGTTTGTGTGTGTGTGAGAGAGAGAGAGAGAGAGAGAGAGACAGAGAAGGGAAGAAAAAGAAAAAATGAGAGAGCACAGTAATCACCTGAGTGTCTGAAGAGCAACACTCAAAAGACATTGCCTACATACTTCATTTTCTATTGTGCTTAAAATGCATCTCTTAAGGCCACTTCACTGGCTCACTGGACTTGTAGCCTTACACTGCACATCTGTTTTCTTTATGAAGGAAAAATCCACCCTCACGCGCAGAGTGCTAATTATACAATGACAATCGGGGGTCAACTTTTTCTGTCTCAACTGAACGTGCTTCAGTGAAATGAAGTCTTACAGTATCTTGCTTGTTTAACGTAATGTCTGCAGTCTGTAGATGATGATAAATCAAAACCATTACACCAGCTCATGGGGTGTGTATGGTATGCTTGTTGTGCATCCCATCAGTTTCTGAAAGTACTATTTGCCTAAATATCTGGTACGATGGCATACATCTTTAAGTGCAGTCTCCTTTCTAACTCACCTCTTTGCTACTAGGTCCTGCCTGCTGACTGTCATTCTGACCTCCCTCTGCTTCCTTAATACAACTGCACATAAATGTAAAACTCACCATCACCCATACTATCCTGCTTAGTATTAAGCCTGCATGACAACTGCCAGATATCTCCTCTCCTCTTGCTCATGTTGACTCTGTGAATGAAAGTGTATTAAACTAGCTAGATAGCTAGCTACTTACATTAACCTACAGCGTCTCCATTGGCTTGCACGACGCACACGAGCATAGACTTAATGAGGACGCAAGCCACTGCTGGGAGTGAGGCAGGCAGACGAGACGTTCAACTAATGTCAAGGTTAAGAAATGGTATGGAAGAAAGAAGAAAGAAATGGTACTTTAGGGGTGTCTGAAATTGTATTACAAGATTCTTCCAGGCATGAATATGGGAAATATATTGTAATATTTATGATTACAGGTAAGAAGGATATATAAATGTTTCGACCCCCCCCCGACCTGTTGTTTTTACCTCTTTTGGGGGCGTCCAAGTCTTAATAAGGGAGGACGGACCCCCCCAATCCCACCTGTAATTCGAACCCTGCTCACGCGTATTCCAGGAATTACTTTAAGATGAAGTGTTTTATTTTACCTTTTTGGTGTACCCACTTTCCCTCAACTTACCTTGTCTACTTCTGCTTCAATGAGTGAT
The DNA here is from genome assembly GCA_900660455.1 of Gephyroberyx darwinii. Lineage (NCBI taxonomy): Eukaryota > Metazoa > Chordata > Actinopteri > Trachichthyiformes > Trachichthyidae > Gephyroberyx > Gephyroberyx darwinii. The sequence goes on from CABFOQ010008519.1 coordinate 22,545, forward strand.
TTCCTACATTTCCCAGAATGCCTTCTGGCAACCCACAGAGAACGGGAGTGAACCTTTGATGGTGCTTTCCATCAAAGGTTGGTATGGGCATATAGTAAATAGCTTGAGAGTGTGATATGTGGAGAAATTTGTGTCTCTTCCTCTACTAGGATGGATTTCTCCCTGTGTGATTGTTGAACGTCTAGAAAGAAGCTCTTTGATTCTGAGGGGCTGACACCAAAACCTGAATTTTACCGTTGATGTTTTAGGTAGCTCCACACTGGAAATATCTCAATGTAACATCATGTCATCTACGTTTGGCCAGTTATCTGCGGGAATAAGAAAATTACACCACCAAACAATAAAATGGGCCCAGAAATGCAAGACACATTGCCAATTGCTGTTTTTGTTAACAGCGTTAAAGTGTTTTAGTACAGATTTTCACTTAATACTCCCTCACCGAGGTAATGCTTGCGCATCACCCACTGACTTGAATGTGTCAACATGGTGAACAATGTGTGACTTACGCTCATAGAGCAAATGCAGCAATATCAAAATTGCTGGCTCTCTAACCTTCTGACGTTTAGAATCTGACACCCTAGAACAGTGTTTAGCTCTACATGGAGGCATCTGCCATACTTGAAGACAGGGTCCCTTGGTGTTTGCTCAAGAGCTGTTATGATCAAAATATGAATAAACATTCCCCTGAAGGCACAGTAATCCTATTCGAGACAAGGTGACACCCCAATCTTGTTTGACACTTTTCAGATGTTTCCCTCAAAGACTGCAGTGTGCAAGAGGCCAACCAATGAATCGACAGTGATTTATCTCGCAAGGGAGCTTCTAAAAGCAGGCTTATCTGCAAGGGAGAGGCTAAAAACATACGCTTATCTGTGCAGCCTTGATTTGGGACATTGAGAATGAGATTCTGGGGGAAACTTTGTGTGTGTGTGTGTGTGTGTGTGTGTGTGTGTGTGTAGGTGTGTGTTAAGGGTCACTGTAAGCTGCCAATGAATTATTTATGAGAAATGCTAGTTTCACTTGTCTCTCATAGCCTACCTTATTTCCCATCCTCCCCTCTCCAACCCACGCTATCATGTATATCCAGCTCTGAAATGGTAAAAAAAATTCTGCCTACAGATAAGACATCCCGATGGGGAGGAAGAGTGAACGAGTGGGAGAAAGGGGATAAACGCAGGAGTAGCTGAGCTGAATATCTATTGGGAGATCAGAGTACGGGCTAATCTGGGTTAAATGGCTGCTCAGCAGGGCTCAGCAGTCCTCAGGGGGGAGATGGCAGGGTGGTGGGTTGTCACCCACAATCTTTGACTTTAACTATGGCGAGGTAAAAGAACCTCAGATTCATTGGGCAATAGCAGACACATCATTTCTGCTATCTTTGCAGCATGCACATACACTATGCTTTACCTGGAAGCAGTTTAGAAATGAGTGCAACCATTCCCATCAGTGGCACGATCACTGTGATCTCTCAAACCTGACTGATTGATGTTGATGTTACACTGAAATAATGGGAACATAACATGCTTTCTATAGAAATTGTTTGTGAGATTATGAAAATCGACTCTAATTTTCCAAGTCTTGCATCCTAAGAGAAGCACTGCAGACTATAAAACCAATTTGCCAGGATACAATCAAGTGCCTTGAGATTTTGCTCAAACGTTATAACACTGTTGAAAGACTCTGTTAATGATCCGATTCGATGTTGTGAACAATATTAACATTCAATTTCGGAAGCTGATGATCTTACTTCCTCTGAGTCGAAACCATTAGCGGCTCTTTGTGTTTGCTGACACTCTGGTATGATCACACTGAGCTTTTCACTTGACATTTCCAAGCAATGAATAATTTGGTGTGCATTAGCAGAAAGCAAATAACTTTTTCCGAGTCAAAGGGTGTCACAGCACCAAAGATTTGACGCCCTCTGCTACACAGTACCACACAATTGAGTACGCTCAGAAAAGCATGTAGCATTTTCAACACATCTGTGTGTATATAACTAGAGAAAACACCTGGTCTTAGGCTTCAGCATATGTAGTAATAACGGTGTTACACAACTTATCACCACCCTAGAGAGGAGGGTGCAGGACCAGGGGGCAGACATGCCAGAGAAGATAACTGTGCCTATGTTTCACAGAGAAGGCCAAAGCAAATGTTTTTTTAATTATAGAACATTGTTCAAATGCCAGAGCTATTAGCTATTAAAGAAACACTAGTAAGAAAGAAGTAAGCGAGATGCCGTACTTCTAGTGTCATTGTTTCATTTTTTGCCTGTAGATTCACAGTATACTTCTATGTCTCTATACATAGCCCCCTGCAAAAGTGTAGGGATGGGGGCGTCCGGGTGGCTGGGGACCTATGTCGCATGTCATCCCTCCTCTCTCACCTGATCTTTCCTGTCTACTGTCAAATAAAGGCAAAAATGCCAAAAAATAAAATAAAAAAAGTGTAGGGATGTGCATGATGGTCGCCAATTGTGTCTCTTAGTCAATAGGCCGCCAGATCATTCCTTGTACCTTCTACCAGCTGAAAAAAAGACAACATGAAACAACTCCTCGTGGAGTTGAAGCAACAGTAATTCATTGTTGCATGAAGTGACAAATGGGACCTTCATGACAGTGTAAGCAACCATGACTGTGATGTTGAGGACCATATTCTCCCTGTGGAGTATTTTTTTTAAAAATTTTTTTTAGCTAAGGTGAATTTAAGCAAAAGGATTATTCAATTGTAAACCGTTATGAAGATGACTCTTCAACTATGAACATGAATGAAGACAGTTATTCAACCATTTCCAGTGAACTTGCTCTTGCGTTAGCTGTGTGCTAAACTGTCACACAGGCCGAGGAGTCCATAGGCTCCAGTGAAGTGCAGCCCATGCAGGCAGCTTCTCTGGCTACCCTTGTGTCTTACCGGAGTAGTGTTAGTTTGAGCAGGCCTTCCCCTGGATATCTTCCCCAGTCCAGCTCTATCAGAGCAGTAAATTCAGCATGCAGAGGGAATCAATATTCTAGTCCTATTATCAGATGGGTGGGTGTGATTTAAGTTTCCTATCGGCTTTTAGCATCTTTAACAAAAGTACACGTGCACTGATACACACCCACACGCGCACATACACCCACACACTGCATACAACAGCACAGTGTTGTCCAGGCTTAATAAATGAACGTGGATATCGGTGGGAACATAAAACAAAAGTAATTAAAGAGAGCTGAAGGGCCCCAGAGCTCAGAGCACTTGATTAATGATGCCTTTCAGCTCGTAGGGCTCAACTAGCCAGGTCTGTCCTGACGGGGCAAGAGAGAGAGAGAGGTGAACGGGGAGGGGCGTCGTATGTCATTGACCCGCCCTCCAAACCTCTAGGGGGTTGTGGAGTTATTGGGCTCAGATAAATGGATGAGGTGGTTAGGTACGTATGTCTGGTTGTTGGGTTTATGGTTAGATATTAGTCCGCTTGCCGTATGGTAGATTGATACAAATCAATGGCGTATGTTATGTATCATATACCAGGCTGTAATTTTTAGTGAAACCTTGATAGCCTGACGCGTGTTAACAGCTCTGCACCCGAGCTCTCAAGTTCTCATAAAGAATTGAATATCCTGCGTGTTATTTATGTATTTGGCTCCTTGAAGCGCATACTCTTGAGAAAGTGAGGATATAGATTCCTCTTTTCACTTTGCTGTATTGCTGAAACATTCAAAGGATTCTCTCCCCACAAGCCTCCATCGATCAAACGGCTGTGGAGGCAACGTAGTCTCTTACAAACACTAAAAGTCGCATCCTGTTAGCGAAACCAGAAGTCAAGACTCCACAGTAACGATGGAGCGGAGGATTGCTGACCTCAGCATGCAATTAGGAGCAGACTGTTGGTTGACTGGCATCCTGTCGGGGGGAAATGGGGGACTGTGTGTGATCTGTGTATGTGTGTGTGAGAAAGACAGAAGAGGGAGAGACAGAGAAAGAGAGAGAGAGAGAGAGAGTGAGAGAAAATTGCTCTCCAGCCCACCCGTAATGTATTTCTCTCACTCATAATTGGATTTTAAAAATACATGCAGTGGCCCTTTATATGTGGTTTCAGGTAGACTACAGATAGCTTCCACCCCCGTTTTGTGGTCTCTCTCGCTTTCCTCTCTCTCTCTCTCTCTCTCAATCTTTCTCGCCATCCCTCACACACCTTTCTCTTTCATTGTTTTATCTATTACTTTCTTTCCTCTCCCTTTCACTTTCACTTGGCCTCTCACTCACAGATCC
>CABFOQ010008528.1:8563-25995 GCA_900660455.1 Gephyroberyx darwinii
TACGATATGCCTCAGAGAGAGAGAGAGAGAGAGAGAGAGAGAGTGAGATACGATATGCCTCAGAGAGAGAGAGAGAGAGAGAGATACGATATGCCTCAGAGAGAGAGAGAGAGAGAGAGAGAGAGAGAGAGAGAGAGAGAGAGAGAGAGAGAGAGATGTTATGTAACAAGTCCCTTCTCTTGCTGGATTTTCAGTGTCTCATCAGACAAATGGTACATCTGGTCTCTCCTTTTGGGGGTTCTGTTTCTTGTGGTTGGCAATCTATTTTTATTAACTGTGCAGGTACATGCATCTGACATAGACTAGGACAAGGACACAAGACTGCTGCAGTATACTCTCAGCACAGACCCATGCTACTCATATGAATACAATAAAGTTCAGCGGGGTCAGAGCAAAAAAGAAAGTAGCTTAACTTCTACACAAGTGTGTGGGTGCACTGAGACAGAGCCGGTAACTGTGTTGATGTACAAGAGAGGATGCAAATCGCCACCTGAGCTTGCAAGGCAATTAATGTAGGTGGCGGGTGTTTGTTTTGCAGTTGGCAAGGGGAGTGTTAATGTGTGTTTGGATGGCGGGGGGGATAATCCGCATGCCTCCTGTAATGACCACACTCTGACTCTGACCACAGGGGCTACCTTCTAGAATTATTGGCAACACTGAGCCCATCTTATTCAGCAACAACAACACCAAAAAAAACAAGGTCAGATACAGAGATTTTATTGCTGATGGGAGCACTACACCTACTAATATAGTTTCCACTGTGGCTCACATAAACTCATGTAATACCAAGATATATTGCACAACATGTCATTTAAGAGATTAGACCATATACACACAGAATGCTGTCTGCATTCGTGTTAATCTGTCTACATTAACAGAACTCTACAGTTCTCGTCGTTAGCTGGTAAAAAGATGATTGAGTTGTAGAGGAAAAGAGACGAGGCTGGAGATCTGGGGAAAAGCAAATATCTGGATCGCATTGTCTACGTGTAGCACGGGGTACAATTAATATATTCCAAAACAAAGTGATGAAAGAGAAGGCAGACTGCAAGCAAGAGTCTCTTATTGCTCCTTTGCTGCCTCTCGACAGATGGCTAAAGCTAAGCTGGAGGAATAGGTGGAGCGGTTGGAAGTATTGCGGTTGGATGCCAATATTTGAGGTTGGATTTTAGATCACATCTGCTAAGTGGCCAAACCCTCCACATCACCCACTTTACAGTAGACGGTAGTCTCGGAGAGGTGGAATCCAGCCAGAACCAAAAACTTTGACCCCAAATAAGCTTCATGCTATAAAAACATTAATTTTTGATCACTCTGAACAGATAGCTCTGCAGTTCTACAAGCAGGTATGAAGTAAAAACAAAAAAAACACGCACATCTTATGATTTTGCTCTGCAGAGCAAAAATAAATCAAACTGTCCTCCTCCCAGGCCTATTCTGTCATTTGGTGACTATGCTGGTTGGCTGCTCAGTGAAACCTGAAAGTAGTTTAAATCTGTTCTTGCTATTAAAATGCCCATCCACCGCTTCCCCGCATGGCTCGCTTATGTCCAAAGATTGGATGAGTTTGTTCTTTTTTCCACTTTGAACAATCACACTTAAAATGTTGGCGAATACAGTTAAGTGAGTATGGCACACTACCTTGTATGTGACTTGGAAGTACAGCCTATGGGTCAACTGGTCTAAATGAACTAATGAATTATGTAGACATAACCGCTTCTTCCAGTCAACATCAACTCCACTTTCTCCTTATCTTCTCACATCGTTTTTTTTGTTAATTCTAATAGCTGAACAAGAGCATCAAGACAGCTAAATCTGTACCTGTGAATATGCCATGTAGCAGTCATGAAGCTGTTGTAAAGGCTTTACAAAGGTGTTAGAAACCGGCGGCTCATCTCGAGTGTTTTCGTCACTCCGTCAGCAGAATGTACAAAAGGCCTAACAAGGACCTACAGCATCTTTCATGAGAAGACTAATAGCGCTCTCAATTATTATGGGGAAGAGCAAATCGCACAATTAGAGCAAGTCAGAATACCTTGAGCTCCTTTGTCACTCAAAATGTTCTGCCCCCTTCGTGCAGGTTAAGAAAAACAGTTCCGGGCTGTTTTGTGGGGAAATGTCTCCTCTAGCTCAGAGCTCCATCTCTGAACTCAAAAAAAGTCATTTTTCACTCCATAAAGTTGTCAAAAAATGAAGGGGAACTGCATTACTCGCATTTCCAAAGAGTCTGTTGATGTCTGTCTTGGAGATGTTATGTAGATATATAAATTATAGACTGGCCTCAAAGTTAGATTTGAGTCTCACTTAAAAATGATTAAGTGGTACACATGCTTTTTCTTTTACAGCCTGGAGTGTGCTTTCACTTTGAGCAGCAGGCTGCAATGATCTCTTGATGTGGCTAAAAGGGCTGTCATATGAGGCTGAAAATACCAGAGCGAGTCTAAACAGAAACTGTGAAAAGTGCCTCTGATGTTGCACTTCAGCTATATAGGCAACGTTCTACATGACAGACCAACCAACAGAGAGAGAAATACTTATTAAATGACATAATACAACATGTGACCGAAAAATAATCCTCAGCAACATGTCGGCGCTACGATAAACACAGAGTCAGTCCGTTTGTTCAGACAAGATGGAACTGACATTGATGCAAATTGGATGTTCTTTCTCACCCAAACAATCTCAAAATGGCGGTGCACGCCAATAAAGCAAAGCAAAAGCAATTCTGTGTTCTGCTATATATCACGCTGCTTTCATCTCCGCGGGCTCTGCCATTCAACACTTGCAACCAAACGCCGGTCTGGGTGATTTTCAAAATAAATAAATAAATAAAAGCGATTTCACATAGGCATACAGTAAGCATGTCATTCAGTGTGATAAGTCGTGCATTGTACATGATGGAACAGCCATTTGCAGCTTGTGAAGAACATTGATGTATGGGTCAAGCCACTCCCTGATAGTTTCGCCACCCTAGGAAATGATTTCTTCCTGTGACCCATAGAAAAAAAAGAAGAAAAAAGATTTACTAGTCCAAGTCAAGCAGCTGAACGCGAGTCATTATCACCTATGTACGATGCAAGAGGCAGAACATGCTGCAGGAGCGGGGCTTCCTATGCATGCACACGGCATGCAGGCATATGAAGTATGGCTGTGAGGAGTGTAGGATAACAGTTGATACGAGTCAAATACGTCTTACAGGTCATGTGGAATTTGTAATCACCGCTCAGTGTCAGATTCATGCAATGAGCTTCAGTCCTTAAAGACCAGATCTAAATTGCATCATGACAACAAAGAGTATCTTCCCGGGTAGATGCGCCTATGCTGTTATATAACGCATTGTAGGTAAATCAAGAACTGTAATTTGTAATTACAATCAGGGTTTGACTGATTTCAAACCCAATACCGATACAAATATTGTAGCATTAAAGCTGCCGATAGCTGATACAGTGTGCCGATATTCAATCTTTCAATTTGACCATTTTCGTGCCATCAGTGTTTCCTCCAGATTTGTATTCTTGTCAGGGTGGAAAAGCCCCTGAAACTGAATTTAGACCATCATGGCACATTAAAATTCTCCAGTGGTTTTCAAGATTTTACAGAAGTAGCCGTGGTCAGGCAGGAAAGACACTATACCGATATATCAGTCTAACCTTAACTTAAAGTGTGTGGTACAAACACCACGAGCTGTACAAAAAAACTGTACAAAAAAAATCCCAAAAGTATTTTTTAATATTACAACTGTAATATGTAACTATTACCTACGCGTGACGTTACAGATGATGGGTGCTGTTTTCAACTAACATCACTCCACAACTGAAATATTGTATCACTGGCCAAGATGGTCTGTAAATCTGTCAGTGATCAAAATATCAAAAGTCTTTCTAGACACTAGGAACACGTCTTATCCGTAATCTTAAATATGCGTTGCAATGCTATCTAGTCCTATTCTTTAGTGCTGCAATTCCCCTATATCTTATCACATGCTTGTGTTAAAGCCTTACTAGAAATGAACACATTATTGACCTAGAAGTTAAGAAGAGGCCATGATAAACTCATCTTATGAGGCGAAGAGATCAATGACCAATAACCATATCAGATCAAAAGTATTGTAATTCAAATATTTTTAGAGCTCCTAATGCAATAATACTTATTCAGTTGGTGTGATGAGTGGAGGGTGTGGCAAATATACATTTTGGGCAAGGGAACTCCACTTGCTGTCCCATGTCTTTCTATTGCCCAACAACCTTTTTAGGGTCGGCGAGAAGTGGATCCCATTTCGAAACCTGCGCTGTATGATACAACTGGTTCATTGCCTGTGTATCTTTTCCAATTAGCATGGGCAATCACTTGTAAAAAAAAAAAAAAAGGGAAAGGGCTTTTAATTGTCCTTTTTGCACAGTGTGGGCTGCCATTCAAGTTTCTTTCTTCTAGTGTTGTGGAATAATGAGCAATTTGCACTTACAATTCTGAATGGTACTGACTGCGTTGGCCTTGGTTCAGGGCAGAATCAAAAAGCAGTCAGTGATTTTATGACTATTTTAATTGCTCTCCTCATTTGGAATAGTAGGAATCCAGCATATTTGGAAGGTGACCAGCAATCTTTTTTGGGGGTTTTGGGTTTTTTTTTAGAAAGAATTGATCATTAAAGCTTATTTTCATACTGAAACCAAACTTGGGGTTTTTGAGAGAAACAATATATTTTTCTAATGATAACTCCCAAAAGATCTCCACACTAAGAGGAGGGAAAACAAAGTGATTTTTCAATTTGGGACGATGGCTTTTTTTGGCCAAAATGAATGATGTGTTATACCTGCACTAAGAAAATGGCTTTCCAGAAATCACAGCAATGGGATTTTGATTAATGAGAAACATTCATTTCTGTATTGACCATTTAAAAGACTATTAAGATTGCCACTCATGCGTTGAGCATTAATTATAAGGGGGGCCTCCATAAGCTTCCATGAAATTTAATGAGCATAGTCAAGTCTGGAGCAATGCAAAGAGCAAATGAAATCCTGAAACAACAGTCATATTAAACTTTCTCTGCCAAGTTTGTTTCCAGTGCACACACTAATGATACGTATCTTCTTCCATTTTTCTGGACTATAATGCTGGTTATTCATCGACTCAAAGCTATAACAATATAGGGCGAGAAACCCTATGTAGCCCACAGATTGGTAATTTACAAATCCTTTATTCCAAAGGATTCTGTGCACATGATAGCAGTAAGAATAGAAAAAAAAAAATCATCCATTATGGACAGCTGGCCTGCCGTTGGTGACACCTTGCCACAAGGAAGCCAAAGCAGGGAGACAAGCACCACACTCACCATGCTCCGTGCATTCTTGTCTCGTCATCACGGTAAATGCCATCAGGCCTCAGTGTTGACAGCTGCTCCGTATATGATTGCAATTAAAAAGCTACTTCTATGCAGATCGGCGACCAACTGTGAGTCGCCTTGCCACCGCAACACACCAGCCTCGAAGCCAAAGGGCAAGATTTCCAAGATGCAAGGAGGGGATATGAGCTAGGTCTGCACCAGAACATAACGAGTCACCTTGGTCCACTGATACTGAGTATGGGGCGGATCTACAGGATGTAATGAGCCATGCTCATCATCAGACTAAAAAACTATCATAGTATGTATAACATGGAAAATCATTGGTTATTTATGAATTAACAGACTGAAATACAAAGTTTCCCAGGAAACAACTCCTGTCGACTCTCTTGATAATCTGCTCTCTTTGTTTGTGAGAGCCTGTAAGTCCTTCACGTGGCACTTTAACATTGGCTCTATCGATCCACAAATGTCTTATTCATCAATCACAAGGTCGGGGGAATGGTTCAGATCGCGCCTTGCCACGTCAGAAATGTATAATTAAGACTTTTGTGTCACCTTCCATTGAAAAGACTCACCTTTGTTCGCAGGGGGTACATATTAGACCAATGAACTCATGGAGACTAAAACTGATGAGCTGCACGCCGTTTCATGGACCGACTTGCAGCTCGACCACAGGGTGGCTCAAGAGGAAGAAAATGACAACTATATCCTTAATGAACATTCCTGCTCTCAAGAGGCTCAACTGTTAACACTCTCACAAATTGCCACCACAAAGGCCTTTGCCAAGGGGCTTCCAGCACAATCAATGATAGCACTAATTGAAATATTATCTCTTGTGCTTCACACAAATGCCCAGGCAAGCCCCCAATAATTACACACAGATTATTACATAGACCATGTGCTTGCTAACTGCTAACTCTGCCATCTGCTCCAAAATTACAACTATAGCGCTATGCTGTTTAAGCTCCTCAAACACACAGCGACTTTCCCGACTGTAAGGCACCTACACCCGCTATTAATGCAGGTGGGCCGATTGAGTCTCGAGTGGCTTGCTTATCTCAGTATTGATGTCATGGACCTGGGCAGGTTGATGGCGTATGATTGATATGGGTATCTACCTGCCTGCCCCCCAAAAAGTATAGCTCTTTCCTCCCTTGAGATTTCGAATCAGATTAAAGGAACATATGGGAGACTGAGGGAACTGTCTCGGGGCTGCGTAAACACCCTGGGAACGCTGGGAAGTCGCACAATCAAGAGGGTTAACAGGGGAAACAAGCTGATTGTATCAGCGCAGAAGGGATATTTGGTGCACAATGAGAGAGATCTGTTACAGGTAAGCAGATTATGATGCAGACAAAGAAATTCTTACATCATGGAAAGGTCAAAAAAAAAAAAAGGAAACAAAGACAAATCTAAAATCATATAGCAAGACAGAAAGTTGCTTTTGCTTGTTACAGGATTGTAGAGGATCTCCAGTCCATACCGTGTGTACTGTGTCTTGTTAGGAAACTTTTCTAACTGTGCAACTGTTTGCTGCCACCTGAATTTCTGCAGTAAATATTTTTAACTGACTCCGTGATCATCCGGCCTCTTCTGCCGGTTTCCATGTGTGTCTACGAACACTTTAACTCCCTCTGTGCAGGCATCAAGCTACAGCGTCTATCAGAAATACAACTCCGACCGCTCCGGCGTCCGATGGACAGCGATAGCGAGGCCGTGACTCCTTATGCTGCTCCCGAGTGTGACTGTGTGCGCTGTAATGAGTGAATCTGGCCTTGCTGAAAACGAGCAAGCGCGCTCAGTCAAACGGTCCCCTATGAAATGCGGCGCAACGCTGCAGCTCCAGTTGTGTTTGTATTGGCGGGCGAATGGAACACAAACACCATCGTTCACTTTGATTCCCTGGCAGCTCCTTGTCTGCTTCCTCGGCGCGTCCTCGCTGTCATTTCTCTCCACTGCCATCCGCCACTTTTCCCTCACCGTAATCTCTTTCTACCTTTATGCTGCAGGTTATGCGTTATGACATTTTTGTTGCAAGTTGTTTTCACCTGACTGGAATGAGAGGTTTTACATTTTGATTTGTCAATTCACTACACTTGGAGGTTTGACAACCGCATTTCAAAATGACGGTTCTGGAAAACTCTTTACCAAATGAGACATTGAAAAGCACGTATTCATTGTTGTAGTTTTTTAAATCAGCCTACAGCTAAATTAATAATTTACTCTCCCCCCACATAAAAAACATAAAATTACTTCTTGAAAAAAAAGGATAGGGGTGTAAGGGCAGCATCAGCAGCTTATTCTGCCTCCAATGTATGGCACTTTGACATAACTGACATCATTTTAGGCCAAAATGTGTATAGAATGTGTGTATTTACACTTAACACATTTATTACCATTTCTACCATTCTGTTTCAGAGAGGTCACTACATAGGCCCCCTGGCACTTCACTCCTCCAGCGCGATACCTTGTTCCTTTATCCTTCCAATATAAATAAAAAAATAACAGATGTAAGATAAGATTTTTCAAATGAGATGCAGGAAGTGGCACCCACAATCCATAACTTGCAGCTTGCATATGAATGCTTCATAAATAATGCTCCTAACAAACAAGGGGAACTTGTTTGCTTGGCAACTTGGAATCTACGCCTCTCAGCAATTTCTTTCTTAGTTTAGCTCTTCTAAACTCTTGAGGAAAAAAGTCTTCCTTTGTGTCAGAAGTCAAAAATGTTGGAGGAGTTTGAACTCAGCACTTCATGCCACTCTGCGAAACAGCCTTTGGCATTCCCTCACCCCGAAAGGACACATATACATCCAGTGTTTCCTATGAGTCTTTGTTGCTGATGCTGGTTACATAGAAACAACTGGTGCGAGCTCTGGGTTTCTCAACAAGGCAGCATTCCTCGGACACAACAACCTGGTGAATGGACACAGTCTGAAGTCACTAACCCTGTTGCTTATTAATCAGGCTCGCCTGGCAGTAGCCGGCATTGCCACCCGGCCACATGACCACTTCACTGGCACTTGGCAAACGCTGCGGGGGAAGAAAACCCTCCTCTGTTAGCTAACCCCCGTACTTTTGTGTGATTGAAAGTATTGTTACTGCATGATGACGGTGCGGTATTTGATATCCAGGAAATGGTGGGCAAAGAAATCTGCAAACTGAGGACTTTATTCAACACATTTCCATTACCTACAACACAGCATTTTCTGCCTATGAATGATTTGACTGGAAGTGTTTATCTGCATTTCACATCTGAATTTTCCTCTGGGATAAATAAAGTACCTAGCAGTGTATATATGTATCACTATATATGTGTGCTATCTATCTATCTATCTCCTGATTTCTACTGGACCTCTTCTAGTCATGTCATATTGGAAAAGTGAAAGCTCTAAAAATCTGATTCTCAATGACATGTTGAAAGTTTTGTTGTTTGTCGTTTTTTTGTGTTGATTGTCTGAGCCATGCACGCTACTGGTGCTGATTATGAGTGAGTGAATCAATCAAGCCTCTACCAAAAATTTGTAATATGAACTTGAGGACATACCATACCATAATAATAATCTTGATAGCTGGAACAACATGTAACAAGAAAATTGTTTCCCTCTCTAGGATTGAACAAGACAACTGGATAACAATTACCTCCAATTTGTAATTTATTCATTCGGTAAACAAATAAGCCCTCTTGTTATTTTGATGAAACAGGCAAAGTGGCAATTTCACATCTGCGGAGTAACCAATGTCAATTACTCACACTCATCATCTGTACCTAATGTGCCTAATTTCCTTAATAATAGTATTATGTCAGGAAGCACCAATCAAGTTTAACAGAAAAAAAATGATGCCTCATTTCCAGTGAGACAAGCCACACAACTTTAAGGAAAAATCCACCATAAACACTTTAACACTGTGAAAAACAACCATTGGCAATGTGCATTGCATTTCTGGGTCCATTTTGTTGTTTGGTGGTATATTTTTCTCATTCCCTCGGATAAATGGCCAAGCGTAGACAACGTGACATCAAGTCAAGATATTTCCAGCGCAGCTATAATGGAGTTTGATCGGAGAAAATTCTTCACCAGTGGTAAAAATCAGGTTTTGGTGTCAGCTTCTTTCTAGACTCACCATTTTTGCACCAACAGTGACACAGAAATCCAGCGTAGAAGAGGCAGAGACACCAGTTTCTCCACTGACAGCCACCTCAATAGACCAGGATGCAATGCAGCCATAAGACATGATGTGTTTTGAGTAGGGGGCGTGACTCACACTTCTTCTCGACTGGAAAAACGAAATCTCCTGCTCCAACTATCGCTGTCACTCTCTCCACCTACCCATATACAGCACAGGGAACGCTCTTTTCTGGGGGTTGTCGAAAGGCATTCTGGGAAATGTAGGAAATCGCTAACTGAAGCAGATGCAGACAAGGTAGGTTGAGGTAAAGTGGGTACACCAAAAAAAGTAAATTAAATCACAAAATGGAATGCATTAAACATCACAGAGTGATGATATATAACGGTGTCAGAGTGTCTGAGGGTGGGTTTTTCCTTTAAAGCCGAGAATCTGATAATGCTTAAATAATAACTCACCGTCCAATTTACATGATGCGCACTTTATCACATTTTGATATCACTCCACTGTGCACAGGTGGAGATAGCCTATCCTACCTGCCATTGTCGGCCATCTGCTTGCTCTGCCCATTGATTCTGTTCTGTCCTGGCATTATGTGGATTACGTGCTGGGAGACGGACACAGACAGTTTTACGGCAGCGGCTCTGCTTCTTTTGCCTTGAGAGCCCCACTGAGTTGCTGTAACCCTGTGATAAGAGAACACTCTCTACCCATCAACAATGATCTCAGTGTCTTCGACAAAAGGTAGCGTACAACAAGCACGCCATGCCTCCCCATACCGCCGTGCAATCCATCTCCGCTCTCTCGGCTGGTCATCCAATAACAGCTGTTGCTCCAAATTTCGATTTAACTGGCTATAATTCTCGTCGTTGGTGGACGCGGGCTGGCGGAGGAAGGACAAGGGCACAATAAACAGGCCTGCAAGGGTTTTGGCCAGAAAACCAGAAGAGTTTCTGCTGCATCCTGGCAACACAGCCAGCACTGTCTCCCAGCCACATACAGAGAGGGCGGGGGGACGAGGGCTGACAGGAGGGGGGGCTGCTTAGACAATGAGACTGCCTCATTACCAGTGTTTATCTTAAGACGTATTAATACTACAGAAAAGTTTTTTTTTCTGATGAAAAAGAACATATGCTACGTCTTTTTGAGCAGTTTGATATCATGATGTGTTTTAAAATTTGTACTTTTTTTTTTTGTAACTTGTTTGCCTTCTTCCAACAAACACAACACCCACAGTTATTGGCTTCGCACCTACCATTCAAATGTTTGGGCCATGTTCATTCAGCTCTCTTGGAGGATGGGTCTATTGTTAAACAACCCGGGTGCAGATTTTTCCAGGTCATCCAATAATAGTTCACACATTTCACACATTGCCAATTCACACATTTTGGACACTACTTGCAAATTCAACCCACAAAGATAAAACAGCATGAACAGCTGCAGACTCCCACACCGCACCTCATACTGATGCACCGAAGAGAGCAGAGGTTCTGTACGATGCATTCAAGTCACATGTAATACCACTACTTCTTCCCATGTCTGACTTTGAAGTCAAGCATAAACCTTAATGCACGCAACTCTTCACGCCCAGCTGTTGCAGAGAAGATTATCAAAGATTACTTTCATTAAGGGACATTGCAAAACTGTCAGTACAGTACTGTACAATCCAAAATCAATAACAAATCAAATACTAACATGCGGTTGTAAACTAGTGCCATGTACAAAATAAAACAAAGGAGAAAAAAAAGAGAAAAATGGGACATAACACCAAACCGAGCTTCATTTTGGACAATGCCTCACACCCTCTCTATGGTGAGCTGATACAGCCCCAGAGCAATTTTAGCCTCCGGCTCGTCCCCCTGAGGGGCATCGAGAAGCGCCTCAAGCACTTATTCGTGTCGACTGCTATCCAGCTGTACAATGCCTCCCGCCACAGCGGCTCCAGCCTCAGCCAGCCATGAGTGTGCTGAAGCCTGGGCAATTCGACTGTCTCTATCAAATGCTCTGGACTGGTTTTTCTCTGTTCCTATGATCTGCACTGCACTCTCTGCCTCCGCCCTGCTCGCATGGGTCTGATCTGCGTTCCTGCGAGGACCTGTACATGTTTCTATACGTATCTCTGCATAAGAGCTGTTACATATTTGCATGCATGTTTCTGTACATATGTTACGTCCATCTGTAAATATGATATGATAATGAGAACAGCCAACTATGCACATTTGCCCATCTGGATGCATTTCTGTGCACATGTTACCTCCAACCATAAATATTCATTTGGTGAATAGCAAACAATACATATCTGCGCATTTTGACACATTTCTGTACATATGTTCTTCCACTGGTATAGGTTTTAGGGGTAATGAGTACTCAGATTACTTTTTTGTGGTAACTAGTAACTTAACATGTTAGTTGTTCACTTATTGCAATGCGCTTCTTAAATTAGAATGTTGTTACTTTTTTATATTTCATATCGTTTCGAAAATCCCATGGCATTTCATGCAGACAACGTGCTGATGGCGGAAAAATGCAATGTGACATATGATGCATATAAATGCAACAGTCTTGAATTGCATTTTAAAAGTGAGGTGTTGGCAGCACAAGCCATATTGCTACGACTTGCTCTGAAGTGGGTGAAGTAGTACTCTTAACAAGTTACTTAAAAGGGCTAGGGGCTCATACTTGTGTGCAGATCATGTGGAGAGCTAACGATGCACATTTTTCATTTAAGAATCGTCACAGATCATTGGTCATTTTTAAAATAAGCATGAAAGGGGGAAGAGTTCACTCATTGCATGGTTAACTAATGGAAACTTGTTAAATGATCATGTCACCCAGCTTTTCTTTGAGCCTGTCAAGTAATCCTAACAAATGATATTTAAAGGTCAACTTACTGTTCCTTAGAAATCCACTTCTGAGATTCCATTTCTGAGAAATCCATACAACTGTGTGGCAGTACTGTGAATCTTTGCCTGTTACACTTGAAATAATCGTTTTTGAAAAATTGTATGTCATTTTGAAAATAATTTGTCTTACAGTATTGGTTGTATACTACAACTAGACAAATAGCTTGTGTAAGAGACATACAGTGCTACTGACATAGTGAGCAATACTGTTGGATTTGGAGGAGAGCATTTTGTACAGTAGCAGGCATAAAATTGATGTTTTAGAGGAAAAACAGACCTCCAGAATTCATGTATTTATTGATTTATCTACCTATTATGTTTGACCATCACGCCACATGGTATTGGGTCATTACCAGAGAGATAATTTAACACCATGTGGAGCCCTATCCTATTACTGATTGAGGATGGAGCTCAAAGCCAGATAAATACACGTGTAAATACGCACAAGGAAGATTGGGTCTTACAAAGACAGCCAGAGAAAATTATATTTTATTATTTATTTTTTTGAATTTTTAATGCCAGGCGTAACAGGGTCGAAAAGACTGAGCCGCTTCGGGCGCAAATGACCCCCCTTTCCAATAGCAAAGCCCTCCCGCCTGCATAGAGAATACAGGGTTTAACTTGGCTGACCCGAACAAGAAGTCAATGTGGATTAAGAACTAATACTTAATCAACTTTGCTGCAAAGACCTCCCGTCCGGGAGATTTACCGTGTGTCAAGATGATCCACGGGCAGCCGAAGCCTCATAAGCGCAAAACAGACATGTATAGCAGCAACACCCCAGCTGCATTCAATTAAAGACATCCAACTGAAGGCTACAGGCTACCTGATAACATATACTGTAAATACAATGTTCAATATGTTGTTGGGTTGTTGTAGTTGTTTTGTTTTTTGCACAAGCGATGCAAAACAGAAGCATAACTCAATCTGCTGCGAATCAATTTGATGAGATTAAACTTTCGCAGGAGAAAAAAAAAGCTACAATATTGCAACGACCCGTGTACAAAACAAGTTGAAAGCAAGCACTCGCATACTTAGAGAGTCAAGCCGCTGGCATCAAGACAGCTAAACTGCACTTCACTAATCGCTTAATTTAAGCTGCGGTTTATATGACGAGTCCTGATGTCAAATATAGGCGTACATGCTGCCCACGCCATGTATAAGGTAGAACTGAGCGCCAGAACTGAGCCAAAGATAATAATAAGTGATAGAAGGATTGCAAAAACACATCACTTACCTTGCTCCATCAATAGGATGGTCATCCCGACCAGCATAGCCCAGTACAGAGGATTTTTCATGTTTATCGATCTGTTGTTTTGTCTTCTGTGTGATGTCGTCTGGAAAAATAGCCTCTCTGTCTCTGGAAATCCTGAAAAGTGATTTTCTTCGAGTCCTTGGTCCTTCTGTCAGACTGTAAAGCATCCACCAACGCAGCGCTCAACAAAGTCCCTCCTTCAGCAGCGAGGGTATTGGAGGTGGTACCGGAGTCAAGGTAGCAGGAATACAAACTATCACTTCCGGTTGGAGCTTTCATAAATAAAATTCTCACTGGCGAAGGAGCGTTATGGCTTTCCGCGCGTAATGGTGATGCTTTTATTTTGAAGGCCAACTCTATTCGCTTCCCGTCCTGTGTCGGCTATCTCTGGCGAAATTGATGCAGCTATTAGCGGTATATGAGTGGCTGCTTGTGGAGGCGCTTCCGTCCCACGGTCCGCTGTTATTGCATTATTACAAAGCATTTCAATTACTCATCCATCTTGACCGTGTTTGACTCAGTTCAAAATCCCATAATGCAGTGTAATGGAAATCAAAAACAGAGTTAGCTAGTCGCTCCACGAAGGCATACTTGAGACGGATTTTTTCATGCACAAATCGGAGTTCTACTGTCCCATAGCACAAATGACCATAATATATCCAAAAACCAAAACCAATGACAAATTTTCCTTGATATTGGTTGAGACAGATAAGTAGTTCTCCAACCTAAAAGCACAGGATAAAGCATTATTAGTTGTCCAGTGTATGGTGATATATTACCTCTTTAGACTTTTCTGTTAGAGCTCTGCTTTCATTAGCTAGCTTATGCGTCTCTATTATGAAAATGTGTTTTATGTACTTCTGTCCATTACAGGTCACTATAAGCTGTGCCAAAAACATGTCCTTGTTGCAAGTCCTTTGTCACCAATAGAGGTTGATATAAGTCACTTACAAATTAAAGAAATAAACCATGATGTTTTCATACAAACAAATGTCCGTTTTGCTATACTCTCTATCTCTCTGATTGATGTAAAACAATAGTGATTCAGCCTATAGCCAGTTCATGAAAGCTTTTACATTTGCTGTTCCGAACACCTATGAGCAGGTAGCACTTTACCATTATATACCATTACCAAAGTATACCAAGATGTCACAATTAATTTGACAATGGTATATTGATGTTGAAACATACTACACATGGCAGCTTTAAATTGGCATTACATTAGTCTTTACAGGGCCCCAGCCAACAGGCTCCAAAGCTTTGGCTTGAAGAAGTGAATTTCCCCAGTGAGTGTCACCAGGTCTTTCTTGCCTGTGGTTCTCCTTGCTACATTATTTCTGGAAACCAAAGTTTCTTGGGCCATGAAACCCTAATGAAAAAAGAACTATAGTCAATGCTTTAATACATTTTAGAAGGGCACTGTTCTAACTGCAAGTCCCAGTATGAATATTATGGGAAAGTTATAGTGATAGCATAGGAGATAAAAAACTACCATAAAGTACAATAAGGTCACTATAAACTCACTATCCAGTACCACAGGCACATTATAGGTCCCTATAGGAATATTATCATGATTATTTAAGTCTTTAAGTCGGAGTCAGCCTCTCCTGTCAGACTCTTATGTCAAACACATTAGCGTGGCTGGTAGAAATGTACAGAGTAGGCCCTCAGGCAAATGGTGAGCTGGCACCAGTAGTGAGGAGTAGTTATCTACATCCAGTGATATTACTAGTTTAACCATTTTCTCTGAGCAAAGTACAGCCTGTAATTTTTGCTGCTTTTTAAAGTATGCATCTGCAGTTGTGGAGCTGGGCTCAAACTAGAACCTGGAAGGCGTCTTCTGAGTAAAGTTTCTTTATTCATGTTCAACACCACATTTGCATGCCTGTAGAAAAATGTGCTCTCATTGAGGAACTCCTTTCTCAGTAAAACCTTTAATTTTCCTGCAATTCACTGTGTTATAACCTTAATATGCACACACACAAAATCAGATTTGTAGCTCAGCCTTGTAATTGGACCATTTTAGAGAGCATATTGGGGAGCTTATCACAATGGAATGGACATAATTCATTAATGCTTCTGAGGACTTCTGCTTCTGCAATGTGTTTTGCTTTGCTTCATGAATGTCTTATGGTTAATGTGTGGTGTTTTCATGGGATTCTTTTTGTATTGCTACCCTCGTGGCCAGGACTCACTTGAAAAAGACATGCCCTATAGGCAACACATGTTGCACAATGTAGTTTGAAGTAATCTATAACTTCTATCGACAACCACTAGGAAATGCAGCAACTTCACACACCCCTCCCGTCCCCTTGAGCTACGGTGGCCTGTAATTGACACAAACAGTAAAATCACATTTTTACAATAGCGACGAGTAAGCTAGAGAGTGGTCGTATATGTCTTACAAAAAGTTATGCACCCTTAATTCTACTCTGCGTGCACTTGGCTAGGCACATTACCCATCACTGCTTTTATGCCAAAAACAAACCATAATACTTAACCTTGAGGTTAAGCAACTAAAACAACTTTGGTTAAGGTTTCTGTTTTGGTTTAGGTTCGGTAACTAAAGCAATATGGCTAAGTCTTGAGTATGGTTTTGGTCGTGACTAAATAAGAAAAACATCAGCTGAAAAATAAAACTTTTTTCACAGCTGAAATGGTTGAAGGCAAGGATGCAAGCCAACTAGTTAGCAGAGCCACTCACCACCTCGACCTCCACACTTTTACATTCCACCGCACTATTTCCATGTCAAACTGCTGCCTGTTTCAGTCATGTGATCTCTGCCATCTGTTTCACTCAATAGGTATGATATATAAAATTATGATGCCTTACTTGCATGAAGACATAATATATCACCATGCAAAACACTACACCAATAATACCTCTTTGTCGATACCTCTTTGTTGCATTGTCCAGTTGAAAGTGCGAGTGAGAAGGTGGGGGGGATTGAAAGGGTCTTGAAACTCCAGTGGCTGGAAGTTTTTGTTCCAAAACACAGTACAGGCTGGAAAGTAAGTTTGAAAGCCAGAAATCTCCTGTTGAATTAAGCATTGAATCACTGGAATTGAGTAACAACCCTATCTACCCCTACAGATAATATCATAATTTTGTGCTATGGGACAGTTAAAACCTCACATATTGCATCTTTAACATTACTGAAAGTAGATTAGTACAATTCAATCCTATTTCTGTATATATGGTTTTGTATATGATCACCTTTACCTTCGGCCAACTTGTGTTATTACTCTGTCGTTCATTGTTCAAAATAGTATGAAATCTACTGTTCTCAAAGAACATAATACAACATGAATAAGAACATATGTGCTGTTGTTTATTTTCAGGATTTTCATAGTAAATATAAAAACACCAATTAAACATTTCAGTTGTAAAACAATTATCTGTGATCAAAATCATTAAAAAAATATATTTATACATTTGTGCCTTTCATAACTTATATGGAAAGGTGTAGCCTCCAAACTTTTCTGTATGGTGAACATAACAAGGGGGGTTTTGCACTAGCTAAGAGCTCATTTGTGTGAACAGTGGGCATGCCAGCTCCTAAATACCCCTCAAAATTCTCTGGATTTATTCCATGCCCCAGTTTATCAGTGAGATGCAGTCCATAGAACTATCTTCCTCCTTTCTAGTATCTCATCACAGTGTGAGGAGTGAAAGATATGCATGTACTGATGACAGCTGTATTAGCTTACATCAGGTCACTTTACGTGATGTGGAAAAAACTGGGTGGAAATGCTATAGTAGTGTGGCAGACTGGGGGGTGTGGTTCGGCCGTCGGTTGGGGCG
>CABFOQ010008532.1:3280-21792 GCA_900660455.1 Gephyroberyx darwinii
GCCTATTCTCACCAAAGCCTCTTGCTATTTCTGGGCTTACTATGACCTCTGGAAATCATGCAGGCTATCAATTACAACAATTAGGATACCATGGTTTTCGGCTTGTGTGCTGTGATAATACCACATTCCAAAATGGGACAGAGGTGTTTTGGGGCCTTGGAAGACCAAAGACCTGTGATAATAAAATGTTAGACTCAACAGGATTTAAATATATATATATATATGTAACTTTTTTTTTTTAAATGATAAGGTTTTAAGATTTAAAACGTAGCATTTGAGACACAATATCTGCTCATTTTTAGCTGCCTAGATAAATGTCCCATGTGCCACTGCATTGCTTTACTATAGTTATTCAAATTTTGACATAGCTACTGCTCACACCTACTATGGTATGGAAACAGGTTTCCTAGCGTTTAGGGTACAATTATTGTTTAACAACAGACTAGGGATACATATCCTCTCTCCTGCCATAGTAGTATAATTGACAGGAACATTTAATGTAGGACTAGGGATTTCGCATTGGGTCTTCCATTTCCTTTAGCTACACTCACAGCTTTCTCCTCATATCTGTCCCCGTCTTGCTCCCTTATGGGCCATATGGGTTCCACAGAAAATAAATGCTATGAAATTTTTACACAAATTACAGACAACACCCATCAACCCTCTAGGTGTGAGCACCGGTCTGGATTATTGTGATTGGCTGAAGAAGTAAACACTCTCTGGATGTTTTTTCTTCTCCTATGACAACAGCTTATGGCAGACTCTTCATGGAGCTGGTTCAGCACTGACATAAAAGTAAATGTAGTGTGGAGACAGTTCTCGTCATGCAGGAATATGGTAGTCTATTTGATGGATGCACTGGAACAAATAGGATGCTTTAAAACTCACAGTAATCTTGTGTAAGTCCAAATGTATACATCTTCCCCCAACCTAGCCCCTGTTCTGCGTTTTACAGATAAATTACACCGGGCAGAAACAGATTTTCATATTTCATATTTTCATACATTCATATGTTGTAGAGATTGACCAAACTGGTGTATTTACACAATTTTACCATCATGATATTTATTCAAAGTTTAATGTGCCTGCTGCACCCCCCCAAGCCCTACCTTTCAAGTTTAAAATGTCCTGGACACAATTAACAAGAGATATCTTATAAATATAGTCAGACAAACCCCCATGTTCACTTATGAATGCTTAACACATGACCTTTCAAGTGCTCAAATATTACCATCAACCACTTCCTCTGGTAAATGATGAATAATTACTTGGGAAAAATGAGCTAAGTCAGACTAAAAACTGACCTAGATTCAATACCACACATAGATTTTACTGAAATGTAATATAAGCTACTTAGGGTGTTGGCATGAATTTTACATTAAGACTAAATATATTTTTTCGGTGGAAGTCATTTTTTCCTTCATCAAGAGGAATAAGAAAGCAGGACAGTTTTTTTTGTTTCTGGGAATATACTGGAAGTGGTCCAGACAAGCCAGAGAGTGTGTGGAGCTCCTGAAGTCCCTTGGTGATCCTGACTGGCTGTATGAACAATGCCTGCAGTATTGTCACACTGATTGAGTCAGACCCCAAGTTGCAAAATGTGCAATTATTGCCGAGTCACATAACAATCTCATTCATTCCCAGTGAACATCAGGGCTGACAGTACGACTTCAAAAGCTGGCACTCGCTGTCATGGCAGCCCTGTGTCGCAACATCTGTCCTCAGTGAGCAGTAGCCAGCACTATATTTAGCCCACCCGTCCAGTTTTATATAGGTCAAGAATCCCAGCTACATTTCCACAGCTAGACTTATAGGCTTTAGCATTCCTGTTTGCTGTGCAGGCTCTTGGCAATTAGTTTTGTCTGACCACTCCCATTCGAGATGCAATTTGTAGCTTTCGGGTGTCCTGAAGGACTGTTAAACTCACTCCACTGTGGGCAAAAACCGGAGCAAAAAGCAAAATAGTTTTTTCCAGGCCCTGTATTTTTAGCTTCTTACACACTTAAAGCCCTTGTGAGGGGAAAAGCCAGTGGTACTTTGCTACATTTCTGTGGCTGTCAGGTGTTTTTCTCAGCGAGGCTTCCCACAGAGAAAAGTGCCTGACAGCCACAGAAGTATAGCTACTTTGAAGTATCTTTGATGAACTTTCCCCACCTACAGGCTCTTTAAACTCATTTTTAGTAGGCCTTTTGGAAATTCAGCACAATAGTGCCTCCCTTGTCCGTACTGTAATTATTTCCCCCTTGTAGTTCACAAGGCAACAGAAAGAGGGCATTTACTCATCCATTTTACGTCTTCCCATCCTTGGCTATCTTGAACTTTGTTAGCATAATCATTTCCCATTGGATCTACTTTGGGGGTTTTTTTACAGCTATTTCTTGACCCACTCTGCACAGAGCAAGAAGGACACCAATGCTGTTTTATTTGCAGTAGGGGGGCATGCATTTTAGACCTAAGGCTTTGATGAAATCCTCCCACAAACAAACTACTTCCAAATCATGCAGAGCTCAACCTATTGCCATGCAAGCCTAGTACGCTGCAGTGCAAGTCCCCACAACTACCTCATATCACTAAAGGAGAAAAAGCACTGATCCATCTTCCATCGAACCACCAAGAAAGGAAATGGTAATAATACTAATTGTAATACAGTGGAAAACAACACATCAGTGTATATCTCACACACCCTAGAAAACAACACCCACTAGGAAAACACCCACTAGAAAAACATAGAAAAAATGGTTACTAACTGTGGTGTTTCCACTTAGAGATGAGCAGGTTTTGTTTTAAAGTCCTTCTTGACAGTAACACAAATTTGCCACCACATCTACCTGCTCTCCTCTTTCATTATACGTTACATACTTTATCTGTTAGCCAACATTTTCCCTGCAGGACTCTGAGGATTGTTAGCTCAGCAGGGAAAACTTTCTTTGCCCTGATGGTTCGCTGCTTCTTATTTCCCCACATGAATAGTCCTTACTGACCTTGGCTACAGATTGAATACGCTTTTCATGTAAGGGCCCTCAGATTTCGTTGGGTTACAAAGTGCAACTTGACAGATTTATTGGTTTATGGGGACTGTTTAAATTGACTGTCATGGAGCCAAACTCTCACCAGCTGCTGAGTGTCACTGAACTTAATTTGAGTCATGTCTTGGACAGCCAGTGCAATTAAATGTTCACTGGGCAAAATTGTATCTGTTTAGTTGTTTTTTTCATCTCCAGCATAACATTGATTAAGGCTTAGGTGTACGCTTAAGTGAACATGACAGACTGTTAGTTCAACACATTGGTGAGTAGGGAAGGCTCCACACTATCATTATTAGTATCAACTCTCTACCAAAATATTCTATATCATTCTAATATTTCTAATATTCTATAAAAAGCAGTTATTCCTACTGTTATTCAGGAGAAGTAAGTTGTTGGGTTTTACACTGAGAGAGAATTTTATTTATAGAGATATTTTATGGACTCTTCTTTGAGCAGTTGCTGCATAGTATATCCATGTATGGCTCATACAGTAAAAAAAACATTAGCGTAGTACGTGTATGTGTTTATTTGAACCAGATATTTTTGTTTGTAAACTGCAAAAGGAGCCTTCAAAAGAAAATCAGTCTTAAATGTAAAGCACTTCCCTGATAACTAATTATTTATGAATTGTGCCAAATTCACAGCAGACATTTTAAGCACATTATTTATGTCACTTTAACAAAGCTGTCTAATTAAGTGTTGTCATAGAAGAGATCCTGGGCCAATTAGATTTACGGAAAGATGGGCTTGCAGGCAAAGAGCAATCTGCAGACTTGTTTCCATGCCAGCTCTAACAGACGGAAAGAGAGGGATGGGAAGGAGGGGGGTGGTATAGGACTGAATGTGGGAGATGGGCTTCTTTTTCATCCACAGCACTCGTCAGAACTATCAAAGGTAATTTGAGGTCAATCACTGCACATGCTAATGGATGTAGCTTGCAAGTAAAGGCACTGCAGAAGTTCTGTCAGGAACTTCTCTGCCCTTATATGCAGAGAAATCATTTCTGCACATTGGAATGAGCTGCAGAGGTGTTCTTGTAGTGATTGCACGTCTTTTTTTAAATATACCAAAGATTTTACATCAAAGCTTGTGTGTCGAACAGGTGCTGAGCTTAAGTTACAGTGACTGTAAATAACAAAAATGTACACAATATCTACCTCTATCTCTCAAAGGCATAAATCAATTATGTTAAAGTGATTCAAGCCTCCTCAGTCTGTTCAAGTGGAGAGTTTCATTAGTGGATTGAGGCAGAGCAATCTAAAGAGTAGAGGCCCACTGTAACCCCTAAGGGTTTGGGCCTTGTGAGGCCTAACACTAAATGCGACGCATGTTAATCTCTTTTTCCTCCATTATGTGTTGGTACATACTGTTTGTTCAAAGTCAGGGTGACTTTCTCTTACTGTGCTTCAGTCCTCTGTTGCAGAGAGAGAGTGAGCGAGAGAGAGACAGAGAGAGAGAGAGAGAGCGAGAGATGATGGGATGAGGAATGAGAGAAAACAGGGAAATGAGGAGATGAGTAAACACTGAGACAGGTGTCTGGCAAGGGACAATGATTCAATTTATGAACCAACCAATGTTATTTGCTCTGCTTGGGAACTGCCGTGAGACATTAAGCACTAACCTAAGCTCCCAGTGTCCCACTGCAGAGCCTCTTTTGCTTCTATCTGCATTCCTGCGAAACTTATCCTCCTCTCCTGTATTCCCTCAGATCCCTCTCTTCCTCCCCTCAGCATCTATTCTTCCCTCTCCTCTTCTCCCTGGGGTGTCATCAAACTCTCTCCCCTTCCGACCAAGATGAATTGGCCTTGAAAGCATCCTCTCTCCTTCCATCCCCAACCCTCCATTTTCTCTTCCTCAGTCGGGGCTGTCAACCTTGCCTCTCTCTCTCTCGCTGGACCATTGGCTGGTACTGTAACATCCAATATTTTCTCCAGCTGGAGTGGAACCGAGCACATTAGGAATGGTCTGTCTAGGTGATCAGACTTGCTCGCATAATGCCAAGGGATCATTATTCTTCATTTGAGAGTGTCTGTCTTTCTGCCAATACTATAGATTTTCTATCAGCTCCTTAATCATGGTTCCATGATTGGAAAAGTGATTGGAGGGCCTCCCTGATATGAAAACTCCAGTATCTATTTCATGTCTGTCAGGGCACATTGCCTGGATTATTAGAAGACCATTTGAACAGCTACACTGTGCATTCCCTCCTTCACCTTCTCCAACAACCCTCCACTATAGAAGGCTATTCCTTATTCTGCTTATTCTGTATGTGAGAGTGCCTTTAAGTGTCTATATCTATATATTCTATCAACAATTTGTAATTTCATAACCTGTACAAAGCTGGAAATATGCTTACGAACTTTGGTCAGCACCCTGTAGAGACAGAGGACTGAGGTCTGTTTCAAGTGCATGGTGGAGGGGTGGCCACAGGAAAAGACTCTTTATTCAGCAGATACAATTATAAAATTCTCTCTCTCTCTCTCTCGCCCCAGGTCATCTGATGGTGTGTGTGCGGCAGGAACAGTGGTGGTGAGCCGTCTGAAGATGGGGGAAATGGAGGAGGTTGACGTAGACCACATCACCGCTGACATACCAGCACAAAAGGTAAGATGGTAGAGCCGAGACACAAAGAGACAGTATTTTTTGCTCCAGATACCTAGCGCTAATGCTAGGATTAGACTGCCACTGCTCAAGTCCCCCAATGAGATTAAATAAAGTTCTGTAAACCTCAGGGGATTTACGGGGACACGTGTGTGTGTGTGTGTGTGTGTGTGTGTGTGTTTCAGTCTCAGTTTGTGTACATGAGTACTGTAAATGCATGTTTTTTGTCTTTCTTTAATTTATAGAGAGGATTATAGATAGACTTAGCGAATTAGCCAGTCTGCCACAAATACACTTGACACTTGAGTGGGATTGTGCAGCAAGTCCTGAAGCCTGCAGTTCATATGGCCAAGTGGAAGATACTGTATCCTGAATGCAGCCATTCGCACCACCTCTCAACGCTAATCTTCTCCAATACATACTGCTTAACTTGACTCTTAAGTGACTCACATACTCAGGGGTGGGAGAGAAAGCGAAAGACACAGTAGCCTCCTTCAGAGTTTGACCAAAAAAAAAAACGATTGTGAAGATTGTGTCATCCAAATGGGGTGCCGCCACTCCAGAAACCAAGTTGTATGTATTCTGATTTTGCTTAATTCTCTGTAGATTCCCAATGGACTCAGCCTTGTTCAATATTTGTAACTTGACTGTTTGGTGTAGGGCCAAGACAGGATTTAAAAGTAAAGAGTGAGCTTTAATGATGTACTTGTGATCTTTGGAGCGCACCACAGATTCTGTAAAGGGGAACATTCTGATAATATAGACTCTAGTCCTTGCCTGCAGTTGAATTAGCTTTCTCACCAACACTACAGTGTGTGTGTGTGTGCGTGTGTGTGTGTGTGTGTTTATGAATCACTGTCTTATATAATTGACCAAGGGCTTCTACATGGCTGACTGCCTTTCGGTTCTGCCCCCCCTGTTGCTGGTGCGGGGAGGTTCCCTGCTAGGCTCCACAGTGTCACTGACAATCTGCCCATGTCGTCTTGATGAATGTGTTTCTTTGTGCGTGTGTGTCTGTGTGTGTGTGTGTGAGAGAGAGAGAGAGTGTGCGCGCGTGTCTGTTGTCACAGCACATTTCCCCTGTGTGTGCTGCTGCTGTTGTTTGAGATGAGGGGAGGAAAGAGGAAGGGATATGACAAATATTAGGGAGGGCTGAAGACTCACTCGTGGGGAAATTCTTGTTCAACTTACTTAAGTTGGTCTGTCTGTCTGTCTGTCTGTTGTTTTCATTTCATTCGTGGGTATCTGCTTCTGATGAATATCCCACTAACCCCATAAGAACAGGCAGGTAAAACAAGAAAGAGACTTCAGCCACCTTTGATCTCACCTCTTTACATATTTTAGTCATCAAAGACCCATCAAACACAAGCTGTCCCCTGCCAACAAACACAATGGGACTCCTTTTACAGCTGCGGCCCTTGGCTCATTGTTAATGCTTTTCATTATCAGGGACCTTGCTTGGAAACTTTGGAAATTTCCAGCAGCCAACGTTATATTCTGTTCAATGGGCATGTTTGTTTTATTATTGCATGTGTGTGCATGTTTGATCGTGGCATGGGATGTGTCTATCTGACTCAAGATCAGTTTCCTGGCTAGGAGAGGTGATAGATTGTCCCTAGTAGTCATTAAAGCCCTTTTCTGGGGACAGGTTTGGCTGTCTAACAATGTTAACCGGTTCACCGGGCAGGGCAGAGCTGACATAGATGGAGTAAAAGAGTTTTGGTTGTCACTTTGATGATGAGTCCCAGCCTCAGTGCATCAAGAAACATCAACTGTTCGATGTACTATTCTCAATTAATTTGACAATTTCATGAATTCATTCAATCATAGAGATATCGAGATAATGTAGTAATGTAGTAAAACCCTAGGGCTTGTGTTCACTGTGGTCCTTTACCCAGTCATGGATTTGATCCCCACATAGTGTCAGGTACCTTTGTAAGTTGCTTTGGATAAAAGCGTCTGCTAAATGACTGTAATGTAATGTATACCCTTAATTGAATACACACGTTAAGTGTTATCTGGGGAATAATGTTAATATAGTATTTACAATGTGCATATGTATGCCCCTACCGTTCCCATCTACGTGTTATTACCAGGGGGCCGGGGAGGAGGCAGTGTTTAAGACCCAACACACACTAATGCAAATCTAACGCTAGTAAAACAGTGAATTAATGGCTTAATCACATCAGTTGTAATTGTGCGACCCTGTTTGGGGTTTCACGTTCGGTTGTCTCAATTAGATAATCTAATGTTCAAAATCTGTCAATAGATCGTGATTACTGGACCAGAATCAAGATTGGCATTCATGTTAATACAATACTCACAGACTTGATGCTAATGCTACATTACTTCTGACTGACAGAGCTGACGTGGGACCACAGAGAAGAAATAATGAAAATTGGCATCAGGCTGCACTTTAGGAAGGAAGAAAAGGCAGTGTCGATTTCTTAAATATATTTATATATATATATATTAATATATTTAAGAAATAGAATAGAATATATATATCTATATATATATAGGATCAGTTCTATCATATCCAGCTTGCCTCTATATTTATGTAAAAATACAGGTTGTGGCCATTCTGCTGTTTAGAAAAATACTATCACTCTTGTTGTCTCAAAAATAAAAAAAACGACATCAATAATATCAAGCCTCTCTCTATTTGTTTCTTCCTGTCCTTGCTTTCCAGTGTCCCTTGGTTTGTGAGTCTGCGTCCCATGCCTGCATCGACAGAGAAAACAGCCCGCTGACGGGGCCCGGTATGTTTCGCACCCTGAACACCTCAATCAATCTCGCAAATCAACAAGGAGAGATATTTGTCCTCTAATTTTCTTTTCCTCCCACCTCTTGATTTATTCACTTACAATGAAGTTTGTGCAGCGGAAAAACACCAAAAACCGACCCAGTAATGTCCTCAAAGTAATTCAGCTGGCCGTATTATGCTAGTTAACCTCTAATAACATTTTCCCTGATCCAAAAGTCCCTTAATGTTTATATGCATCTAATTATCATTGTGCTGCCCTTGAGTAACCTTTACGCTAATGAGATTCGAGGTCTCCCTGGGGTATCCCATTTGATTAAAGATTTTATTATTATTATAGATATCATTCCTGCTTGGATTAAATGGGAGGCTCTGAGAGAGAGTATGGCGGGGGATGAGATATACACTAATGTAAGCCTACTTGGATCTATGTGGCGTAAGACACCACACCAGCTGCGTGAGACTCATTTTAAGGCAACACAAAAAGCTACCACACTCCTTGCTTGCTATCTCAGAGCTAGCAGGGAAAGAGGGAAGTGCAGAGAGAAAATGAAAGACATGTAGACAGAAAAGAGATAGACTTGAGAGGGTCACGGCTCCTGCTGTGTTGAGACTTCACAGCCCTTGTTCAGAGGCGAGCAAAGAAACTAGTTTCTAACTTTTCCTTTTTTCATCCTGTGCATCCATTTCTTCCATGCTTCTATTTTCTCTTTCATCCAGCTCCCCACCACTTCCCTGCACCCCCAGCCATCCCCCGCCTGTTGTCATGGTGTCATTGTCGCTTACTGTTTCTTCTGTGATTAGCTAGTGAACTGCAGCCGCGTTTGCAGGTGCACATCTGCAGCCCGTCAAAACAATACCCTCCCTGCAGACACAGCCAGATTGACTAATGCAATTTAGCCCTCCATTTTTATTACCTTTCAAAATGAGCTTGCAGCGAGAGAGGAGAGGGGAGCCCACGCAGATCACGTCAAGGGAAGTCATTTCCTTAAGAGGTGTCAGGAGCGGGGACAGAGAGGTCTGATTGGCAGTCAGATTAGCGTGGTGCTAGCGGGAGGTCAGGGGTTAATCTGCTTCTCTGTTGGAGGTGGAAGTCTGCAACTGTGGCTTTTCCGATTGAGGTTGTCCCTTCAGCCCTTCTCTACTGTCCCTCATCTCTATTTATTTTTCTGTCCATTTCGCTTTCTCTCATTGAAATGCCAACAATATCCATATATCCCATTCCCCGCGGATGATAAACACAATTATAAACCCTTTTGAGATCCTTCTAAGGCACAGTCTCAATCTTACTCTAATAAAAAGCTGGACTGCCAATTCACACAGTGTTGAAAAACAACTGTGTGATGAATAGCCACGCAAAACTCATTTGTCAAATAAATATTGATGTAGGTTTGGCATGATCAGCCCAACGAATGGTTCAGTTTCATTGAACAGCAGTTCAAAAGTGGCTTTGGGCATTCTTCATTCACCAGGACTTCCTAGAAATGTGATACCTGTTGTCGCTCCATGTCGAAGGTGCCCATCATGGTGGCCATTTCTTTGTTTTCATCTTCAGATGAAAGCATGAAATATGTCCAAATAATAACAACAACAACTCAATGCTCAGCTTGCTCAATGCTCAGAAGACTGTACACATGTACACATTACATACTGAAAGCCAATTTATTGACTTCAACCTTGCTGATGGAAACGCATCTATTTCACATCCACGTTTTTCAACATTTCAAAAGAATGCCTTGACAGTTGGATGGAAACACAGCTATTGATATCAACCAGCCAGCACACGTCATGACAGCGCACCGTATAAAAGGTGCCTCTGACAGATTATCATTCAATTAAGAACCCCCACACCACTGCACCCCCTTGAACCAATCTGCAACGAAGGGCATCACTGAACGTAAACACTCTGTTCAGTTTTGTATGAGCACAAAGGACTCATCATGGATTAAGCTCTTAGACACTTTAGCCACATATCCAGATGACTTTGAAAAAGGGACAATCTAGGGTCACCCCCCCCTTTCAAGAGTTAGGAGTTATGTTCTGTACTGTAGCTGGTCGTGAGATGAGGGGGGAGCTTTCTCTGTACTCTCACTAGGAGGGGAAATGAAAAAGTGCTTGGCTCTCGCTTTTGAAAAGAGATTTTATTGGTGGCATACATGTTTGACTGCCTCAGGCGAGATTGTCAACGTTTCACCCGTCGGTGCTCCAGCTCTGACTTACTGAGTGACTTCCTTCCTGACTGCAGCATTGGAAAAGGAGTAGTAAACACTGTTTAAGGCGCACAGCTTTCTTGCCCTCTGCTGCCAGCATGCAGATAAGAGCATTAGAGCTGCTTTTTTCTGTTCCAAGCTTCGATTGCTGCTATTAGCCACTCTCTGCAAAAACGGAGGAGATGAGGCTGAGTTTGAATAGGTTTTAATGGAAGAGTGGGGTGCTAGGGTTACCAAGCAAAGTTACAAAATGAATCAGCTGTCTTTGCCTCATTGTTGTACAATAAACAAGCAATTAAAATGGAAATGGAAGCAATAATAAGGCAAAGATTAACAACACAGTCTTTTTATTTTTCAAAGCCTGCTGTGCTGCCACTAGAGTCAAGAAACAGAAAGAGTAGACCTCCTTGGAAGATGAGAAACAGCTTATCTATGGCAGACACAGTTATTGATTATAGAATTTAATTTGTGCCTCATGCCTCATGGAGATGTGACTATTGAAGGTTTTCTGACAGTGGCGTCCTTGAGTTTGCCACCTGTCAAAGGTAGTTTATTTCCTTTGCTTTCTATTTGTCAAATTTAGTTTTTGTCTTTTATTGAGAACGTAGTTTATTTTTGCTGTGTCAGATTGATTCAAAATACCCCTTCCCTTCCTGCCTCCTTCCTCCCTCTCTTTTCTCACCCTCTCAGTGTTCAAGAACCCAGTATGCAGGGTGTACAGATTTCAGACGGTGGACAGCAAGTGGATGCTTGTGCGGGAGCAAATGGAGGAATGCACTCTGTCCTTCAGCATCCCAAAACAGCTGCTCTTATTGTACATTCAGGAGGACATGAGGAGGTAAGCTACTCTAGAGTTATGGATTGGTGGAATCTCTCGCCCCATATGTGGTTCCTCATTTCCTGTCCACGGTGTCATTTTTATCAACTAGCCAACCAAAGGAGCACACTCAAAAGTAAAACCTGAATCAGGCTGGTGATACCTAATTACACGTCGGTGTGTAGCTTCCAGACAACCCTAACCGGCCCAATTCACCGACGTAAATGATTATTTAAGAGTTAGGCCTATATTTAGGGAAGACTGAATTATTCAGGTCTGTTTAACACTTCAAAAGAGGCTTCTACATCCATGCCTTCAGATAGCATTGTCTCTCTACAAACATCGTCTCTTTCAAACACACACACACACACACACCCTCTCCCAATCTTCAAATGTATTGCTGTAAGGAGGGACCGGGAACGTCCTACTGCTGGCGCTGAGTCAGCCTTACACATAAATTATAGTTAATTATATTATGATTAACTTTTAATACTGACACACATATAATTGCATCAGAACGCGTGAAAATAAGGAACGTGGCCTCAAGTAAATGCAGTGGCCCGAGTCCAGTCAATATTGAGTGTGAATGAGGACAGGTTAAGACAAGGACAAAGGGAGGTGATGCTTTACCCGTCTCTGAGAGAGTGTGCTTCAGTAAGTAGATCAAAGTGTCCCTCCCCTCAGGCTCAACCAGTGATTGTCAAGACAGATCATTCCTCAACTGGCCTGTTGTCCCTGGCAACCCCTTTTCATACATAAGACACATGCGCACGCACACACGTACACACACACACACACAGGTTTAAATGATTTATTTAGGTTTGCTTCAATACAGGAATGCAGAGGCACACAAAAAAAGGATGCCATCAGAGATTTTGCAGAACATAATAGTGGGATGAAAGTTCAATTTGCAATCATAAACCAATTATTAATAGATGGACACATATAAACATGCATACAAATCAACACAATTCCATTTGTAGTGTGATGCATATTGTGTACATACTGTACAGCCCACCACAGCCCCACCCTCCACCCCACATGCACACACACACACAGCCATTATCCATTACTCAACTAGGCAAGCTTTGTTGTCAGTCTGTCTGTCGTACAGCTGTACTGGAATCCCTGCTCATTGTGCTGGGGCAGCCTCAGACCATGGTTCCCACAAGTCCTCCCTCATATCCTCCTCCTATCTTGATTAAGCACGTATCCAGGTTTTTTCTGTGGGTACATGTGTACCCACAGTTCATTTCACGTGTGTATGTAAGAGCATTTCACGAGTATATGTGAGAGGTAAAGTATGAAATATGGCCTATAATATGGCCTCATATACATGCCTCTGTTAATAGAAGACTATCTAGTGTGCAGGTCACTTTATCCTTTCTAAACTAAGAATTTTATTCTCAACTGAAATTTGAAAGACGACTGGAACATTTTCAAATGTCTTATCCATTACGTGCAGCAGTATCAAAGGCATGGCTACTAGATAGCGTGTTTGTTTACAAACAGGCGTGTGTACTGTATCTACAGCTTGGTCACTGAAGCGCCTCTTCTGTAATAATCTGTAAATGTTGTCAGGAGTGCATCTCACTGCGTCTCCATTTAGCTAACACTGTCAGCCTCATTCTGCTGCTAGCTTCATCTTTTAATGATTCAGTTAAGTGCTGCAAAGTTGAGTGGAGAGGCTGATGGTGGGTGGCTTAGCTTGCTTTTCCACTTCATGAAAATGTTGGATGTTTCTTCCCTCTGTTTGCTTTGCTTTGATGTCTACAGTCATGTTCTAATCTAACACTGCGATCACAGAGGTGGTGGATTTTTCTTCATTTCTCCAATGAAGATGTACGTGACTCCTCGTGAGTGTGTGTGTAAACCTAATGAATGCATATGTTGTTAAATGTCAGTGTGTGGGTGTTGATTAAACCTCATTCACCAGGAGCTGTCTGGTTTCTCATTAATGGAGAAAATTCATGTCGCCACTCTTTTCCTTTTTATAAACAAGTACTGTGGAAGTGTTGGCATCAGGGTGTCATCATATAGGTGACATCTTGACATCCATCTATTAATGGTTTTATTATTGCTGTGCATTCAGGATTACTGGTAATGACTGTGCTTGTTAGGATGGAGTTGTCTTTTCTTGAGGAGCTACATGTATTGTGAAGGAACTGGCTTGTTTGCCAGTTCTCTTTCGCTGGTTATATTGACCCTAGGCACAAAGCTCTCTGTGATTAAATTGAACAGGCACTATAAAGCGCCGTGAAATAAAGGTACCCATATGACAGGCCTTTGCTCTTCGGAAAATGTATTCTGTAATCCCAGTCATCTGTCCAAGTCAGTTTCAACACATTCCTCCACTTGCTTTCTGCCTCTCATCCTCTCTGCTTGAATTTCTTGCTTTGTTTTTCTTTCAGCTGTTTCTTCTATTTAACTTTTCTTTTGTTGCCTTTTGTGACTGATATGTGCTTCAGGTTTTCAGTCGTAGTCAGTGATTAAATTGTGTCTTAATTTTCGATCACAATCATCATTTTGTAGAATTTTTAGGTTGTTAGTTGAGTCGGTGTTACCGTCTTTCATCTCTCCATCTCTTTGCTCGAAGTCACAGTCTTCCATCCATCCATTCATATCCCCTTTATCTGCTAGGCGTGCTTTCAAAATGCAATCCTTTGCAAATTGCTAATTGCTTTCAGATGACTGTGCTTCTAAAATCTTAAGAATATGAAATTAAACAGAAAATGTATTGTATTTTCTGTGTAACTTCAAAAGCATAACAGTATCTTAACGATAATGATCAACTAGATTATTTCAAGCCTTGTGAAAACAAGCATTACACCATCTTATATTCCAAATGCCTTTTCCCCTTCAAACACTTTCCTGAGTAATCAAAGAAATAATAAGTATGTGTAAACAGTTCTTGACAAAAACACAGTAATCATGTTTTTGTCGGTAACTAATGGAGCACAGTTACATTTGTTTGTATCCAAATATCTGTAATCCTGTTAAATGCAATACAAAAAAAGGCCTGATTGTCATTGCGACCCTTCTTGGTACTTACACGCTCTCCCTCCCCCCCATACAGTTCAGTCTATACATACATAAGCCTTTTCTCTATCACACCTTCACCTTCAGACAATAGCAGTCTGATTAAGGAGGTGATACGCGACCCTTCTTGCCCCCCTCCCACTGCCTTATCCCGCTGATTTGGCAAGCAGGTAAGTTCTTGTATTTACACTGGGATCACCTACCCTGACCCCCACTGCAGACCCCCGACACAAAATAACAGGTCTGTCAGCACACGTTGTTGTGGTTCGACGCTCTGATGCTCAAATAACAGTGGTTGAGAGAGACACACAGAGGATATAGATTATTGTGAATGGTTGCAATCTGTTAAAGAGCATTGTGGCTATCCAGCACCATGCAAGGTCTGCTATATGAACCAGGAAATCAAAGAACATTGCGCCCTGATTGGTTAAAATGGCCCATTTATGGCATTAGGGGCCACTTTAAGCTAAGTGTGTGTGCTGGAAACAATATATTTGATTGAAACCACGGAGAAATGTGGAGTGGGCCCTACTCAGACCTCACTAGCTAGGAAATCTATGTCAACGCTCACATCTTGACACCACAATTGCCCCGGTACCATTATCTTCTTCAGCCCCAGGCTTGCATTAGCATGCACCGATGAAAAAACAATGATTTTTTTTTTTTTTTTTTTTTTATCTCGGTGGAATTTGTTTTTTCTCTCCTGAACTGATGTTGAGAAATCTTTTTCTTTTTTCATTTCAAAGGCAATAGAGGTTTACGAAAATGCTAATCTGAACACTAGAACTGTTGCACACGGGGCTTTCTGAATAAACATTCACATTCATCTTTGGTCTCTGTATGATTAAGTGTTAGGTTCCTGATGCTAATGATATGCCGTGAGGGAAAATGACACTTTTTCTAAAACAACCTAGAAGCACATGCATGCCTACGGTACTGAAAGATAAGCTCCTACTGCTCACGGTAATCAGGAATGTACCCGCTTCACGAGAAAACCTCCTGTCTATCTCTCCATGCCATAAGCATAGCTTACTTACCTACAACCACCTGCAGAGCATCTGAGCAGAGTCACCCAGCATGTGGTGCCGCTCTGCCTAAAGGTTGTTCCGTGTAGCACGTTTGTTTACAACTAGAAAGAGGTGAAAGATAAGAAAAAGGTTTCATATGTGATCTACCATGAACCAGCCAGTTCAGTTGTTTTCAGCTGGGCTACACATCTAGTCATGTCGTGTAAATGAATGCTTACTTACTTACTTAGCCTGGAGCATCCTGATGGCACAGCAGGCTGTGTGTCTGCAACATCATGGTCATGCTTAGAATCACGTCATCCCCTCTCTCTCCCATCATTTCTGTCACTCTCCACCGTGTACTTTCTCATGAATCAGAAATACCTGGAAGTAATCTGAAAATAACGTACTTACCCACAACCACTTGGAGGAAACAAGAAAACAGTCAGCCGCTTTGTGTTTTACTGTAGCAGTTGAACACCAAAGGATGCATCCATACAATTAGGCTTGATATTAACAATACGTCGAACCAACGGGCATTCATACATGCAGCCATTCAATCTAAGACATGTGCAAAACATGAGGTGTAATCATTGAAAATTGGGCTCATTATCATGAAAGCAGTGCATATGACTGACCCTTCATTTCTATGATATCACCACAATTTACTTTTCAATGGATGATAGAGGCCTGTTTTCTGAATGATATCTGTCCATCTGATGTCTGCCTTTCAGATGCTAATGAAGTGCCTCCCACACACACACCCCCCCACCCTTCAGCCACTATTATTTCCTAACCAAGGAGCTCAGATGAATTTGGCCCGGCCTCAAAATTGCGGGCCATGCCTGTTTGTCTGCAGAAGCTGAAGGCACAACATGATGAGATGAAAGACAGGCCACTGATCACTTCAGAGACCCCATAGAAGAACGGATGGGCATATTATAAGTAATGGGAGAAGAATGGTGGTGTGGGGGAGGAATTCGATAGGGCAGAGTGGATAAGTGGACACTAGCGACTAGCCTGAGGTTCACGATTATGTTTGTTTCTATGGCTCAACACTAGATGCTTGAGGACTGTGTTTGTGTGTGTGTGTGCCTGTCCCTGTGTATTTTCCTAGAAGTGTTAAATGATACACTGAAACAATTTACCGAAACAATTTGTGATAATTTGCCCCAAAGCTGAGGAAAATGTAGTAAATTTATCATAGCAGAATTTGCTAACGCTATTACCACAGCAAGCATTATATATTACTCAATACTTTATTATCCTTAAAGTCAAAGGTTTTATGTCCAGCTGAAAGCCACCGTTGCTATGTTAACGTCAACAGTGGTACGTTGATGAAACGATGTTGATAACGATGACGGTGTTCATAAAGATCCTCATGGTTCTCTCTCTCCGTGCCTCTTTCTCCCTAGGGTACATGAGCTGAAGGAGCTTGGGGAGCTGTCCCCTCACTGGGACAACTTAAGGAAGGAGGTGATGACACGTTACGGAGGGATCATCAACTCCTACCAGGAGACTTTGGCTGAACTGGACAAGATTACTGGTAAAGTTGAACAGACTTGCACATGTACACATATGCAGACATACACATACATACATGTGTCTGAACAGACACATATACTCACATATACAAACACAGATTACATAGTGTTGGTTGTGAAATGTCTTGAAATGGTTGTGAAATGGCTTTTAGGTGTTTTGAGTGCCCTTGGCTTCATCCCGCTGTTAAACAGCCCTTGTTGAGATACGACTGTTCATGTTTTAGTCCTTTATATGGAAATCACATTTCCAAATGTTTCCATTTCTCAACACATCATGGTTTGTCCTTGGGAGCGCAAACAAACATGTTTTTTTTTAATCCCTCCAGTGGATTGGAATGCAATACTTACTGAGAAATAGAAAGCCTAGTTATCGTATGCAGATGGCAGTGAATTCCTCTCCACTTTTGGAATCAACCCAACTCTTGCTCTCTTCAGAAATAGAATTAACATGTATTTCTCTGTAAATATCCAGTATTTTGGCTGTGAGAACAACTCACCATGAGGCAGCATGGCACATTCTGTGTGTCACTAATGTGTGGTGTCTAAATGTGTAAATAATGGAGAGATGTATTGGAATGTGGTCCTGAGGAGAAAGGGACGAAGTTGAGTAGAGGGATGCCCTCAGGCAACTTGGGTCATTGGGAGCCTTGTCGAGAAGTCGTGCTTTTCTTTGGTTTTATCTGTTACTTGCTGGGTAAGAGTTTCCATAGCAACACAGGTTTTATCAGGGGCAATTGAAATGTGTGTGTATGTGTTTTTGTGTGCTTTGTCACAGTAAAAGTTAACAATACGCAGCAAAAGTGGATGCATCTATTTTCCAAATGCAAACAAAGACCTGAAGACTTGAAGACTTGAAGAATTTTGCAACTTTGCAACAATCCCTTTTTGAATAATACAAATAAAAATAATCCATTTGGTTAGCTCTAAAATGAAAACAAAATACATTCATTATTTGGCATTTGTTTATTTCACAAACAAGGAAACATGGTACATGACAGGATGTCTGCACGACGTATTTGTAAATATGTGGATGATGTAGTTGATGTGTTTACTTTCATTTTACATATTACATTACTGCAAAAGATCCAGGTGAAAACTTCCCACATACATACAGTATACATCCATATACATGCAATAGGTACTGTCATTTCACATGCACAAGTACACCCATCCACACAGATACACAGACATACACACACAAACACACACTTCATTGTACAAAATGACTGATGTTAGGTGTCCCTATCAAATTATCTGTCTCTGGCCTCAAGCAGACTCAATAAATTGCAGCTAATGCAATTCTTATTAGGAATAAAAGAACACTGAAATCAAATAAGCTCATGGGCAGGGCACTATTGGTCTCTTTTTCTCTCTCTCTCTCCCCATCATCTCTTTCCATCCATATTTCAGCTTCCCACGGCCATAAGGAAGCTGATGGCTAGTGATTGATTTTACTCTGATTTTCACTCGTCCCCATAATGAGATATTTGTCACTGTTGCTTTT
>CABFOQ010008548.1:3083-21015 GCA_900660455.1 Gephyroberyx darwinii
AACCCAAACCCCCCCCCCCCCCCCATCTGCTTCCTCTCCACCTGTAATTGAGTGAGAATCCTCTGCACTCTGTTACTCTCTGGCTAGACACCATGTAAAGAGGGATAGCTACCTTGGCTGCCAGCCATCTTTTCTGCGGACAAAGCTCTGAAATTTTCATTAATCTGTGATGGCAAAGGGATCTTGCTCGCTGACACTAATCCAAATACTTGCCCTCATGGCACAGTGGCATTTAGTGCTATTATTGTCTTGCTGAAGTAGTCAAAGGAAAGCCACTCAGTTGTAGCTTTAAAATAGTGTTATTCTTATACCCACTGAGTTATCAGTTTTGAAAAAAAGCATTATGAATCAGAACAGATGACTCGGGCATTATCCAATATCTCAGTTCAGCCAAGACCATAGAGGTGTGGTAGCTCTGGTACCGAGTGATAACGAGCCAAAACTCAATCTCAGCGCTACCACAACACTATCGGTATCAAACCTCTTGTGGTCAGTAAAGGTCTCTCACACTCACATTCATACCACACACAAGTTGTTCCCTCAGTCCCGTACGTATGTGCCTCTCACACTCCACACCGCCTACGTACAAACAGCCGGACGTTTTGTCTCGCTGACCTTTCCGAACCAGGCGTCTGGGGAGAAAGCGGCGGGTGTTTTTCAGAGCTCATCATTGGAGTGTAATTAATAGCCACTGGGACCAAGGTCAGTGTACAACCAGGGTTTACAAGCTGCTCCCAGCCAAGAGGGGAACACAGCATGTAATGTATTGATGTAAATGTATGAAGATCAACTGGTTGCCCAGGAAAAAAGACGACTTAGATCTTTGTCGTAGACCTACCATGGCCTTTATATGGATTAAAGTATTTAGCGTGGAGATCTGTCCTTCCCTTAGGACTGTATATCTAATGGGTCAGGAAATAGTTGGAATTAAAAAAAGTCTTGCCTTTCTCTTGTTAGTCCCACTGCCAAATGGGGATTAAGTTGTAATGCTTGAAAATGTCTTGCACGTACTACTACATACTACATGGTTACATGTTACATGGTCCTACTGGAGTTTAATACATCATAGTTATATATGTCATATTGTTTGTGTTTCAAAAAATGAAACTGGCTTTGACCACATGCTCCTTGTCCAGGCCTCTTTTTACCCTACAAGTAAATTGGCCATCAGTTCCACATTTTTGACTGAAGAGGTAGACAGGCCCAGCTGTCAGCCTGCTCCTGCCTGCCTCTCTCTTGCGATGGCCCAGCCTTTTCTCTGGATCCTTGCCTCGGCCTCTTGGCCCTGGATTCCTCTCAATATGAACATGGCTCCCTCTCCTCCCTTCCTGTCCCAGAAGAACGAGGTAGCAGGTGGAGTGAGGACGGGCTGCTAACTTCTCAGGCAGAAGCAGAGATGTGGAACACTGACCCTTGGAGGGGAAGCCTCGGTTTGAGGGCCAGGCACGTTGCTCATTTGGGGAGATAGACTGGCACCAGGCAGCAGCAGAGATGCACGGTTGAGAACTGGTGAACTGGTGCGATGGGTGGGATTGATGAGCTGCACTGGGTTGCGTGGTGATTTGATGTCTAATGAAGTGAAACATCACGTTCTCGGGGTGAATCAGCTTCTAAACGAAGGGGTGTTCAAAAATTACAACAATGAGCCCCATGTTTTAGGAAATAATTCACCTTCTCTGGTATCAATATACTGCAGTAACATTTTCTTGCACCAAGTGTGCTTGCACAACTGAACAGCAGGAGGCAGTGTGTGCCTATTTTTGACTGAATTTCTCTAGCCAAAGGCTGTGGGTCTATCAGACCACAAAGTGTGAAGATATTGCAGATATTTCTGGGGACACAGAGGAGAACACATGCATCTGAGTGCATGCATACTTGCGTAAGAGGAACCCTGAGAATAGTAGCAGTATAGTATTTGAACAATGCCACACACAGGCAACATTAACTTCCCGTTTTCTCTGCAGCACACATCTTTATAGATTTCATTAGGAAAGCAGTATTTCCCCAGGGCAAGAGTGGGGAAAAGGGGAAAAACATGATGAACCAGGGTGAAAGGATGGGGTAAATGAAAGAGATGGGCGGAGTCTGCCAGATGTGAGGCTAAATAACCAGAGTGGAAACGGATAATGGAGATAGATTGTCCTTTCCCTTTCTCCTTTTCACACTGTCAAGTGAAGGTCGAGGTGGAAAGCGGCACATAGATTATGTATTAGAGCAGGGCATTCATCAGTGCCACAGTAAGTACAGTAATCCCCTGTCACCGCTGCCTGATTAATGGACAAAACTCCGACGACACACAAACACACACTCGCAGCTTATGTCACCCGTCAGTCCGCAACTCTTTGAACAGCTGTACCAATAATAGCCTATCTGCTTTACCATTACTCATCACAATGAGGAGCATCCTTGAGAGTATTTTGGCTTTATATTGCTATTGAAAACAACATAGCATGTTTCAACATGCAGCATATGATAGAAAGCTAGAGAGATGAGCTTCTTGGTTATCTATGAAGTGCGTGCCTTACAGATGCACTGGCTCCCTGATCAATCAAGTTACTTGGCTGGAACAACCCCAGGTATACTGTGATATCTATTACTCCCACCTCCATCATTTTCCTTATACCCTTCCCATTATTTCTAATGGTTGGTGAAGTGTTTCAGAGTTGTAGTAGCCTTATAGCAGGTGAGACAGTAACCGCTCAGAGATATGCCTGTGGTGCATGGAGGCAAAGCATGTGTTTCACTGCAGCGCCTTCGGTAGCTTGTGTGAGGATGTAGTGTGAAGAAGCAAGAGAGTAGATAATGCTTTTGTGTCTGCGCTACGCTCCACTCTCTCTCTCTGTCCCTCAGCAGATGGCTCCACCACAGGAACTGGGCTCCACACCGACGCTGAGTAACAGTCCAGCAGCTCTCTTTCTGCCTTTCTCTTTATCTCTTCTTTAAATTTCTCCCGTTTTCATTCCCCTATTTTTTTTTCTGCAGTGTTTGTTGTCCTGGCCTTAAACGAGCCAGGAACCGGGGGGGGAGGTGACCAGGGAGAGTTTCAGTCCTCTCGCCCCAGCATCAAAGCCCTTTTGTGGGCATTGGACTGAGGACAGCCCAGTCCCCTGCGATAACTCTCTCCATCCTCGAAAGCACAAGAAGGGATGATTGGACGGACAACATGACACGGGAATGAAATGAACACAGGAGAGTGAGAATTTGCCGGAGAAGTACTTAGATGATTCTCGACGAGGAGAGCAAAATGAAAGAGTGGACGTGGAGAGAGAAAGAGGAAGGGGAGGATGGCCTTAACGCCTACTTTCCATAGAGAACAGAAAGGATAGACAAAGATAGAGAGAGAGCCAATTCTATAATTAACTATGTTCCTGACAAACACATTCATTCCAATGCTAATAAAGCATATTTGAATTTAAATGGATGAAAATGCTCCAAAATAAGAGCCAGGGAGAGAGAAATGGACATCAGAGAAGAGAGGCAGGCCAGGAGAGGTATGGAAAAGGGATTATTTGAAAAGCTTTTATTCCCCTTCAGGGACTAGGGGGTAAAATAGCTGGATCTCTAATGTGGGTGAAATCTATTTCACCTCATGTCCACACACACACACACACACACACACTTGAAATCTAATGCCGCATCATCCCCTGGTGCAACGCTGTCTCCATAGCAACACCTCAAACTGACCTCACCTAATCTGTACCATAACAACCGAAAGTCGCCCAGTGTTCAAAAATATGCACCAGGCGAAATAAAAATAGTGGGGAGCACAGAGCTGGCAGGCTGGGCCTCGTCTCTCCCTACACACTGAAGCAGAACCGAGAACAAATACCATCAAAGTTACGCTGACAACTGTACAAGAATGAAAAGAGACTTAATTCCACGGACCATTTGGATCTCTGTCCTTTTTTATGTAAAGCTAAAAAGTTAGGATCAAACAGACGTCACGGTGAATGAATGGTGTCTGCGCTTCATTCGGGCTGCAGAATCGACACCGGGTGACATTTCAACCGAGAGAGGGACTCATCATTAACGACTCCTATGTTTAGTTATTGATCTGAGCGAGCGGCGCCCAAAGGCTGCTCATTACCAGATGATTCCACAATATCCTGTCAATCATGACTGATCGTCGTCCTCCAGGGTCATCGGTACTGACCCATTCATCATCTCCAGGCTGTTGATTGATAACAGAACTGTTCATTGGCTAAGGGGGATACATCAATCTCACTCTTTTGGCTTACAGACCCACAAATAGTCTACGTGATGACCGAGAGGCAATTATAGCTGTCTTTATTGACGAGTCATCTTTTGTTTGCTTTATCAAGTAGGCTCAGAAAAAAACACGTTAAGATCGGGTTTTTGATGTAGCACATTCTGTCATGTTGTGTCTTCATAGATCCTTTTTTCATCTGAACTCTTTTTTTTTTTTGTCGGAG
Source organism: Gephyroberyx darwinii (assembly GCA_900660455.1). Classification (NCBI taxonomy): domain Eukaryota; kingdom Metazoa; phylum Chordata; class Actinopteri; order Trachichthyiformes; family Trachichthyidae; genus Gephyroberyx; species Gephyroberyx darwinii. The sequence continues at coordinate 7,517 of CABFOQ010008548.1, forward strand.
AATGAGTTGACGCGACATAATATTCTTAATTGTGTTTTAACGACCAAGCTCATACACACCATGTGGATTTCTCTCTGTCTGACACACACACACACACACAAGAATCCTCCCCTTGTTCTCCTCTCTAAGAAAATGCTGACGCTACAGTCTTTTCTTCTCCTTCATCTCCCCTCACCCACCGCCCCGCCCATGACTCCTGGTTAACAGCACACTTTTCCATCCCATGAATTATGTATCTGATTAATTAGGCCCGTCGTCATTACAGGAGACGGTCAACAGGAAGTACCCCTCTGTTCCAGTTCAAACAGTTCTTCTCCCTTCTCCCTCTTCCGCTATCGTTGTTGGCTGTGTGATATGGATGAGAGGGAGGGCCCTGGGTATTTGTTGTACCCCTTGTGGCATTGCGCGGGGGAATACAACGAAATAACAAGATAACAAGATAAAGGCCTCGCGTCGGACTTCAAAGCGGAACGGCGGTTGAGTAGGGTGAAGCAGTCTACGCCTTGGTTGATTTCAAAGAGCCACCACGTGCCTGGAAGGCAGGGCTGGGGAGGTTTGGAGGGGCTTGGGGGGGCTAGAACGGGATGTGCACACATGGGAAATACACACACACACACACACGTGCACATGAAGGCACATCCGAATGCAGCTCAACCTTACCTCTCAAATCACACAGGATACTTGAATTGCTCTTAGCACAATAACATGGCCACCTAGCCACAGTGGAACTATCAAGCTAAGCTGTATTAAACCGAGCCTAGTCCAGCTGCAGCGTACAGCCCGCATTACCCTCTTCCTCTATGCTGCACCATGTCCCAGCCATGTGTAGCACTGGGAACCTAGAGGTGTAAATCTCCCACAAACCCGTAATCCCTGGCAGACCGCGAGTCCCCCCACCCCGAGGTGCCGTCTGCGCAATAAATCCACGTAGCGGTTATTGATCCACGCTGTGCTTTGTGAAGGTGGCCTGTCTCGGCACATCCGAGACGGTTAAACGCACGCGGGACATGAATGCGCATGCACACGTATGACAGGAGGGACTAGGTGTTGGGGCGCAAGTGAAAGATGATGTAGCGTCTCACATACATGCAAAAGCTCACTTTCTCTCTCTGTCACATGTACACACACACACACACACACTCCAAGCTTTAATGCACTGCTCCCACACCATGAAGCGATGGGAGGCTGCTGGGAGGCGGCCTCTGTATTGCGAATCCTTTGGCCTTTCATTGATCCTGGGCTTCAATAGCTCTCTATTGATCCTCCCTCTTTCCTTGTAGAGAGATCAGTCATGTACCTGTCCACTGACGCTCTACGGCCAGCAGCGCTGCCTTTTATGCTGGCCCAATACTAAGATTATATTGGCTAGTCAGTGGTGTGGCACGGTTTAACAAGCTAGGCTCTAACGCTAATCCAGTACAATGTGGCTGAGAGTGATAGCTGAAATGCTTGAAGATTTAACTGTCTTTAAACACGAGCCTTCAAAGCAGTAAGACAACGTGTGTGGGTGTGAGCGTGTGAATGTCTTTGCCGCCACTCAGCTGCAAACAGTGTCAGATGGCATTAGTCTGCTGTATTTGTGTGCACTTCCATAAATGTGTGTCACGGTGTAGGTGTTTACGCCTGCGTTTGCGTGTACGTGTGTGTCTTCGCTCATCTTCCTGTCATCATCCTGTGTTAGTTTGCGGTGGGTAATGAAGCGCTGGCTGGCTGGCGGTGTGTAATCATGCAAATCGGGCACCGAGCTCATTCCCCGGCAAAGAGATTAGAGGCGAGGACGGACACTGAGTGAGGCCGACCTCCTTGTGGCTGATTTACTCCGCTCTGCTCCCACTGTCTCCGCGAAAGACACCACAGCACTAATGTAAAGAGTGAGAGGGAGGGAGAGAGGAGAGAGGAGAGGCTGAAGGAATGAGATGAACTGATGTGAACGCTCATAAAAGAAGAAGCAGAGGAAGAAAGGAGTAGGAGGGGGAGAGGGAGGAAAAAAGCAATAAAATACTAGATTGGAAGAAAATTATGTGTGTGTGTGTTGTGAGTGTGTTGTCTCACTTTCTGTGTTTTCAGATTCATTTGTAAATTAGTGCTGGCCCAACATTGCCCATTTCCCTCAGTATAGCAAACAACACTCATCTGCAATAGCTAGCTGGCAGACATGGTTCCTGGCTGGACCATTTAGTCCAATCATATTATGAGACGCTGGATGGGCTCCAGTCATCATGTAGCTTATTGGCAGGTGGCATGAACACATGGACAGACATGATCAGTCAGAAAAGGGAAATTGTAAAGTGGGTGGCAAACACAAACAAGACAAATGATTGTCTGGGCAAGTGGTTTGACGAGCCACACTGACAGAGCAGGATTAAGGAGAAGCCTGCTGCTCTGATGAGAATAAGTGTTGAGGTGTGTGTGTGTGTGTGTGCGTGTCATGATGATGTCTGAAATCTTGCTCCTGTTTATCGAGTGCTACTGGAGTACATGTGCATCCAAGTGTGTCTGTGGGTGTGTTTACATGTGAGACACAAGTCTGCAGTATGTGAGATGTCAAAATGTGTGTAGGTGTGTGGTTGTGTGTGTTTCGGTGAAGTCAATGCTCTTGTATAAGAATGAATACTGACATTTGCACTGACGTGCACTGAGACGGAAAATACAGTGCAGTCTGACAAACACCTGACTCTCACCTCAGAACAGAGGCCACACACACACACACACAGACATGTGCACGCACACATGCACGCATAGTATCGTGCACACCGTTCCCCATACACTGGGTTCATGTCTGATCTCTACATCACATCTCAGTGACATTAAATTACCAGTTCTATTGAAACTTTGAACTAATATACTGTACAGCTTATGTTAAGAGAGCAATCCTCAACCAAGCTCATGTGCACTGTGCTTTGGTGTGACGTTTACTGCTTAGTGAAACACATCTCAAATGTATCATCTGCGGGAGCCCATCATCTCCCTGCAGGAACAGGACACACAAACAAATCATTGCTTGGCTCAAAGTCTGATGCAAGGGGAGGGGGTTTAGCTGTAGGCTCATCTGTAGGATCTGTTAAGGGAAATAGTAATCCTGGAAATAGAAGGCTGTCCTTGGATCAGAGGTAATATCATCCTCCTGGAATTGTATGGAAATGCAATTAACTACCTGGTAGGATAGAAAACCAGCAGTACTCTTGGTCCTGAAGACCAGAGTTGGGAACCACTGCCATATACAATACATAAAAATGTAGTGTGAGAAAGCAAAAACAACAACGAATCTGTCATGTCAGGTTCTTGTAGTGATGAACTGATGGAGAGAATGGCAGCTATTCTAAATCAGCAGGGTGATACTAATTCAGTAAAGCCCATGTATGTTCACAAAGACACCCTCTCATTTACTTTTGAATTATTTTAGATCAACAATTATTCTGTGCAAAGTTATTAGGAACTGTTTCATAAATGAGCCCCGCAGAGCGTCTCAAGTGTTCACGCTCGCACCTGTCATCCACATAAACACACGTACCAGACAACCACTGTTGACAGCTGGAGCAGCAGCAGTGTTGATCCGAGCTTAATTTCTTTCTGGGTGTTAACGAGCATCATCAGCTGACGGGAGCGAGGGGCCAACAGCAGGGCCTGTAAAAACTGCAGGAATCAGATTAGTTTTTATGGCTGCAGCTATCTGCCCCCCATTATTATTACAGCGCAGAGCCTGGTGAAAATAATGAGATCACACGCCCCAGGTGAGCTGCGGACCGCTGGACGGCCTGTCTGGGATTGTAATCCAAAAAGGCGAGATGGTTATTAGATTGTTTGTTGCCGTCTAAATCAAAGGGTCAAACTCAATCTAGGGTCAAACTCCTCCTGCTTACACGCGTTACGTTGGTTTGTTGAGTCAAATTGCACGGAGAGACTGCAAGGTAACTGGGAACCGCAGGAGTGTCAAGACGGCACTTGGCGACACACAGAAACACACACCAGTAGCCCTCGTCATTTCCAACATTATATCTTGAGCACAGGGAAACGAGTGGACATCTACTTTCCTCTTTTTAGTCGACTGCATGCCGTGTGTGCAGGGAAGGGAACATCTGCTGCAACACAGGAAGGATAGATACACAAGCAGCACGGATCTGCAACAAGATGCAGTCCCCTGAGAGAGCAGAACAGGGTCACTCGACACATTTTCAGCTCTTGTAAAACTAATAGACCAGGGAAATTAGCCTGCGGTGTCACGTGAGACTGTGCAGCTCATAAAGTGCCTGTACCAAAAAATAAAATTCACCCAGTGTCCTGCGCCCAAATAAGAATGAACCCATTTGGAAGAAAACATTGGTTTTCATCTGGAGTATTATGTATGTAATTGGAGGCAAAGTGGGTTTGGGTGACAAATAGTCTTCAGTATATTAGCTTTTCTTCAGTGTTATTTCAAATCTTTCATGTCTTTCATGTTTCATGTTTTTTTCTGCCACACATCCAATCTGTATTATTTAATGTTGGATTCAAAATCAAAAATAACTGAACAACAAAATGAAAGGACCTTATCCCCTACAATAATGTTGACATGTTTCTTTTATCTTATTCTTTTATCACAGATTTCTCTGACTTTCTTCCACTAGTTCTGCCTACGAACAACAGAAATATTATTCAGAACTATTGGTGTTTTTAAACTTTCATGTGTTTTGTCCAAATAACTCTTTTGCTGTTGATTTACTGAACACTTGATTCTCGATTCTTTTAATCGTACATGCTACTGGGACTATGCACTATCTTCTATGTGAACAAGATAGACTTGATCTTGTGTGAACTATGAAGATTTAGAAACTACAAGATGAGATCACTTCTTAAATCATGTACTTTTATATGTACTCCCCCCCCCGTTTGCTGTGTTCCCTCTGTTGTCATCAGGCTTCATCATTTGCACCTGGGCAGGTTTGTTTAAGGAGCACACACCTTTACTCTTCAACACACACCTACTCATCCTGCTGCACTTATCCATACCTGCATTACACTACTGACTTTCACATCCACTGTTGATTTTGTTATTCTTCTTTATAATGAAGTAAATACTATTAGATTTTTATATGACCTTGTTTGTTACAAGCCTGCGTCAACTTGAGGCCACACACAAAAAATACTAGTATTTATTTAAGCCTTACGTAGTCCTTGGACAAACCTGCCCCGGGGCAAATGATGAAGCCTGATGACAGCAGAGAGAACAAAGAGGGAGGGCCGTCACATAAGTGCTTTTATGTTTTATGTTATGTTTTCATTAATACACAGGACAAGATGTTACTATCCCTTGTGCCATAATCCAAGGTAGAACATGTAGAAGGCCAATTCAGATACGACGAAACACAAAATAAATGAGTGATATAACCACCATCAGATGCAACACCATAGCAGACATCAGGCTACACCGTCATAAATCTACAGTCGTTCCTCCGATGGCACCATTCACCAGTTACCTAGCCTAGCCAACAGCGGTATGCGGCACGTCATTGGGATTATCAAGTGGGCACCTTCCTTCACCGATGTCTCGTTAAGTTAGGCCCACGACACCTCAAGAAGGCTTAACTGTGTATTCCAGCGTCCTGGAAACACACCCCTCAACGCCACCATCTCAAAACTCCCTTTAACCTTCACCATCTAATGCCTGCCAAGGTCGTCAACCACAATCTTGCCGGTTTAGGCTACCCCGGCTCTACCCTGGAGAGGAATAGTAACAGTGAGAGAGAGAGAGATGGGTCTGCATCGTCAAACACAACCTTGCCAGTCTAGCCTACCCTGAAAAATATTTTATATTGTTTATGGTGTTAATTGTTAATCATCCAGATCATTTGAATTTATATTGAAATCAACAGGAAATTTGAGATTTAAAATTTTGTTTTTTTTCCTCTCCATTTCTCATAATTGCACAACAGCGTAGTTCCTGAAGTCCATTTGGAAGTGCAGTAGAAGGAATGATTCCTTTATAGTGTGGAGAATTCAGTCCTGTTTTCTGAACTTGACAAAGTATCTGTCAAAGCTAGAAAGAGTGGAGCCAAGACCCTGTTGATATCTAGAGACAAACTCTGGAACAGTGAGTTAGATACTTTGGTTAGCGGTTGCTGTCACAGTCACAGTAGCAGGGATACTTATGTGTGTATTGTGTACACATAATTGTTAGCCTTGCAGTTAAACAAAGCTTGGTCAATAACTTGTAAAATAAGTCAAAGTACATTAGGGAATATTTGTGATTACTGGAAGAGGAACAATTTATAAACACTTTTTTCAATATTTGAGAGGAAACTTTTCTTTTGTGATCTCCAGTTCATATAGGAAACAAGCACATATTTTCTCAAATATTGAAATAAGTGGTTATAAATGGTTCTTCTAGAAATAAAAGGTACTTTAACAGTGTTAAGGTGTTTTAGATGGATTTTTCCTTTAAGTTTAGACAAACAGGGAAACATCCTATCATCAGTGAACCCTGACCCCCTCGCTTGTCTGCTGTTCCCCGTCCGCTATGTCCACTCCTTAGCGACCTATTCTCATCTAGGTCTCAGCAAACCAAATATAGTCTCCTGTCCCTTGACGTCCCCGCGATCACATCGGGGTCTATTTGCTGATCCGTAGAGCAGAGATGTTTTTGTTGTTGTTTTTGTAGGTATTCTTCCTTTCTCCCGCTAGTAGGTTGGTTTATTCAGTGTCCAGAGGGCTTGTCAGTTGAGGTATGAAGAAGCATAATACCAAACACAAGGTGGGTAGACAGAATTTGTTGTTTGTTTTTGGCTGTTACATCACTGGCAGGGCCCTGCTCAGGCTGATTAACACCATATTTGGACATCCTGACAATTGGGAATCGTGATCTGAGGCTTGATTAGGAACTGTTTACCATGTTTATCCCACTTTGTCAAGCCAGTGAGAACATAACTTATCCTGTAACCAGTACCCAATCATTTGTTCATTTGTTCATTTGTAGCCAGTGCTATAGGCTAAATGCTAAGATGAAGCACCAAAATATGACTGAACCAGGATGTTGTCCTAACCATGTAAATAAAAACTTCTCTGAAAGGCATTTGATCATTTCATCCCCTTGAAGTATTCCTTCTTCCCCTGCCTCAGCTTCGTTCCTGCTCTTTTCTGTCTCCTCTCTCTCTCGGTCTGTCTCTCTCAGCCTATCAGCTCTCACCTCTGCTCCCTCACCCACACCAACATCAAAGCCGCAGACATCACAGCCACTCATTTGAATGCACTTATCTCTTCATTCATGCTGGTGAGACCAAATAACACATGCTCTCACACACACACATGCTCTCTCACACACACACATGCACGTATAATACTGAGTACATTTGATTCAAGCATGTCATCAGCCTTAGGATTCAAAGGAATCAGCTCCGGTACGTTTGCCAAGGCCAGAACAGACGCAGACAAATGGACACAAACACTGATACTCTTCAGTCTGTTCTCATATCAGATTTGTTAAGAAAGGTCCTGAGGTCAGGGTGGTGGATGGTCGTGTACAATTGCTTTCAGCTCTGGCTACCCACGTTTTCTGCTATTGAGGTTTCATTTTCAGCAAACATTTTTCTTATTTAGTCAAAACCTTCCTCCAACCAGAACCAACTTGTTTTATTTGTCTAACTTTAAGTTGTTTTAGCACAGTGACTGGTTATCTGGCTGGCCGTGTGTAGGTATAGTATGAATCAATGGTGCATCATACAGTATATTGCAAACGCAGACATCAACACACACTCTATCTCAAGGTCTTGCCCTGCAATCTCCCACAATGTGGAGTAGGCCTCAAAAATCCATTACTATGTTACCACACAACTCTGTGCTGCTCAATAATTCAACACAAGGAAGAATGAGCTAATATGCATCCAGCCAAAAACTTAACCTGCTTCAGCATGGATGGGTGGTCTGACAGAATGATGTACAAGGTGTGTGTGTGGAGGGCGTCTGGAGGGGTTCGGGGAGTTGTGTTTTGTTGTATATATAGAGAGATACCCATTAAAACTGTGTGTATTGTGGGAATTTATGTGTGCAGGTGTGTGTGTGTGTGTGTGTGTGTGTGTGCATGCATGTATGTATGTGTTTTTGTGACCAAGGCCAAACTACTAATACAGTTTTTATTATCTACCGACCTGTGAACCAGCACTCTCCTCAATTCCTTTCCTTCCCCTCCCTTCTGCATCCATCTGATCACCTCTCATCTCCTCTTCCCCTTTTCAAAGGTAAACCTTTCTGGTTTACCTTTTCGGTGTACCCACCCGCCTCCTCTACTTCTACTTCAGTCAGTGATTTTCTATATTTCCCAGAATGACTTTCAACTTGGTTTTAGCTGGGTTTTAAGTGTAGGTGGAGAGAGCGATAACGATAGCAAAGAGCAAGAGAGCAAGAATGTCACGCCCCTTACTCAAAGCGCAGAATGTATGTCTTGTATCTTTGTTGCATTCTGGTGTATTGAGGCTACTGTGGGTGGAGATATTGGTATTTCTGCCTCCTCTACAATGTTTTTTTTTAAATGTTTTTGGGCGGATTTTTCCTTTAACTCAATGCCCTTCTCTGTGTATCCTCCTACCCTGTATTTGTCAATGCAGGCAGTGCAGTGTGTAATTCCATCTATGGATACATCCTGTACCAGAGGTGTTGGCTTCAATTGCACTTCCTTGGCTCCTGTGGATATATAACATATGTTCAGAAGCTAAATATGGACATTTTTCATCCGCCGGTGGAGTTTGTAGTACAGCACTGCGACACAGGCCCACCCTCTCGCTCTGCCCAGCTTCGGTGTCTCTCTGATGCTTTCTTGGAAGCGTGTGGTGCTTTTCTCTTGTGCTTTCTCTATTTGTTTCAATCTCATTCATCTCTCCACCTCCCCTTTCATTCCATTTTGTCCACTGCCTCGTCTCTCTGCCTCTCTGCGTGTCATTCGCCCAGTCTCTCTCTCCTCTCCACTCCAAGCTAGGTCTGTCTGTCAGCGATATCGTCGATGCATATGAGTACAGGCACAGACACAGCAAGGACAAAAAGACAACAGTGGCTACAAAGGAAGCTCTCGTGGCTTCTTGTTCGAGGCTGCAGCAAAAGGCAGGAGCAAATGACAATCGATGGGTTTGCAAAACTCCATTGCAGCTAGTATAAAAAAAATCTCTCTCTCTTACGCACACGTGCACACACAGCAGGCTCCCAGGTAAACAGGGCAGACAGGCGCTCTAGAAATGCTCGCCCACTGTGGGCCTGCATGCTCGGCAGAGCGCCTAATTGCAATGATAAATATGAGATGGTGGAGACAGGAGACAGAGGCTCCTAGGAACTCTCCTCACATGAACCTTGGGAGGGAGATGGCTGCTAATGGGCTCGACACATGCACATACAGACACACACAACAAGCAAGCACACACTCACAGAGAAGCACATACAGTATGCACACACGCTGCACACGCTTGTACCTGCAGCTCTGCAGACACGTGAGGATATGTACGCACACACACACACAATCAGATAAACACACTTGTGTACACAAGCACACACAGCAGGCAGGTAAAACACACACTACTCTACCACGTTGCAGAGGCCAATTGTAGTTTCGCCTCTCAATCTTACTTCCCATATACGGTGTGTGTGTCACCTTTCTGTGTAGCCTAAGGTAAAAACACCAAACACAGCGGGCGACCGTTCATGGCACTGGGTCCAAACCGAGGTGACCCAATCTTGAGAGTTTCATCATTGATAGGTTTGAACAGCCATGTGTTTACGCTCAGGTTGGAGAACATCATGGGCCATTATTATTGATCCCTGCACTGCAAACCATCTAGCCCCTTATTTCAAAGCTAATAGGCTCTCATTGATATGATTTAAGCACTGAATGTAATATTGCAGGATTAAATTGAATCTAATGGGTTTCTTGTTTTTCCTCTCATTTGTTGTCACTTCTTCTCTTTCTCTCCATCTCTCTCTCTCTTTCCCTCTGAAATTGTTATCGGTTTGATCCAGCATAGACGATGTCAGCTCAAGCAAAAACAATCAAAGCCCCGATCCTCTATTCAATATCGCCATGTTCTAATTGAAAGCCAGACACACAGGGTTTTAGCACGCAAATCTGTAAAGCTACCATGAGCTATTGGAGCGCCAGAGAGGTAGCTGAAAAACAACAGGGGAATGTAATAGATTAACTAAGAAAATGGAGGAGAGAAAAGGGACAAGCGAGAGGTGATGATAATTATTAATGTGATGTTTTCTTTCATGCTTCACTAAAATGATATATGCACATTTTCGGGTGTCTGAGGGTAAAAATATAGTATGTTTTCACATTGCAATTCTGGTTATAGAAGATGTCAGACCCACAAATAATATTTTATTCTATTTAAGTTATTTTCTGGAGAATTTATGGTCTTTGAAATTCATGCCTGTGTAGTTTGCCCTTCAGTATAACCTTGTGTCATGCATAATGTGTTTTTGAGTTCAAGCTGCCTCTTACGCTCACGCTCACTGGGCTCATCTCCCAGCATGCATGAAAGGCACACTACAGTCAAACCCAACGCTAAAAACAGCATTTTCAGATGCAACAGGCATCAAAGGTGAACACTTCACCATTAAATCCACTCAGCGCCACTGAATTGTTTCAAATACCTGAGCTCGGTTTCTTCTCGCCACCCAACGCTATTGAAATTGGGATTGTAGAATGACAGTTGTGATTTGATTGATCCATGTATCCTACATGATATAGATTTATAGATTTACAACTTTATACTAACAGTGTAACGTGCGCAAATGACTAGGATGTAAACAAAGCTGAATCAGCTTCCTGTTTTGTGCACCGCCCGGCTTTGAAACAACATTCATGCACAAATGCTTTGAAGTGTTCTTCAGGGAGATTTCACAAGGTTGCCATAATTAAAGGACCAAATAAATGATCAAATAAATTCATTATTAATTCTTAAATATTTTTTTTTTTTTTTTTTTTTTTTACAAAATCTTCCCCTTGTTGCTCCATATGCTCTCTGATTTGGAGGATAAAAGATCAGCTGGGTTTTATACAGCGCAGAGCAAACTTTATTATGAATTCAGCAAAGTTGCATAAGGCAATATCCAGTAACCTTATGTGACTTTTATTTGAAGGGCATGATTTATTTTTTTCCCTCAATTCTCCCATTTTTGCTTTGTAAACAATTGCAGCGAATCTTTAGAGGTCCTGTGTGCCTGGTTGTATGCTGCGCCTGGGTAATTCAATCTGTGCTGTGTGCTTGAGCACACTCATTAACTGGGGATATTGGCATTTTCTGACAGAGAAAAAAGGGAGGGAGAGCGAGAGAGAGAGAGAGAGAGAGAGAGAGAAAGAGAGAGAGAGACAAGAGTGAACAAAAAACAACAAAAGCAACAGAGATATTGCATCTGACCTCCCTATGGGGGACTTCATCCTACCGTTCAAGATAAGGAGGGTTACGGCGCAACAGTAATATTTCAGCTTTAAGTTTGTTGGGTGAAATCGAGGTCAACAATGTTTCTTCACCTTCTTCATGCTCTCATTTATGTTTACCATTCAGCAGGCGATGTAAAAAGTGGACGTCTTGAAATGTCTGCCACCCTTCACAATTTTTTGTTAGTTTTTCATGTTGAGAAGAAGTGGAGATCTAAAGTGTTTTACAAGGTGTGCACATAACCTTCATTCATTTTCCCTACCCACTTATTCCAATTCAGGGTCATGGGGTGGAGCCTATCCCAGCATGCATTGGGTGGAAGGCAAGGAAACAACCTGGACAGGTCGCCAGTCACAGGGCAAACACTCACATTCACTCACATATGGGCAATTTTCACCTGACTTGTATCTGTTGGGAAACCGGAGCGCTCAGAGGAAACCCACACGAACGCGGGGCGAACATCCCGCCGATTCAAACCCAGGAACTTAGATACGTAAAGACAGAGGTGCAGATGTTTCATTTAGCATCCCACTGAGCACTACACGATTTCTAGTTTTACACCAAGCAGTAAATACAGCTGTAAATATTTAAAAATATGGCCCAGAGAAGATAATGCTGTCATTATTTTTTTTTCAGGCGTCAACTAAAACCTTCGCCTAATTGGAACCCAGGTGACTGTAAACCACCAAGATGTCTTTTAAACAGCTAATCAACGGGAAATTGTTCAGCGGGATTCTTGCTGAGCTTGACCAAACTACGAGCCATGTTGTATCATCTGGCAACGGTCATGTTTGAAAAGACAATATTGCATCCTTTCCTGTGTCTTGCAGTGAGCTGATTGTTGCTACATAACCATATAATGACACTTGGCTTGATGAAAGTAAGGGAATTGGACATACTATGTGCTTATTCTCATATATTGCTTTACACCCACAAAGCTGGTTGCACCCACCCTCAACTGATCACTTATGATCCAATTTGGTCTACTGAGTACATATTGCGCCTCTTAAAATACTCAGAATGATTAGAAGAACCTGCAGATGGTAGCTTTCCTCTAACCAGCGCTAGATGAGTGAATCACAACCAAACATCTTTCAAGGCATATACTAGTTAACACAGTTATTGTACAAAACAGTGCTGAGGCTGATACCAACTGCTGCCAATCTCACAATTTCAATTGTCACAGGTTCTCTTTCCCAAGTAATTGCTTTCCCTTGCAGATTTAGGAGCGAGAGAGAGAGAGAGAGAGAGAGGGCAAGAAAAGGACAGAGATGAAGAAGGAGGTTTCTGAAGGGATAAGGTTCAGCCGTTAGCACTGATCCTCCGACAAGCTATTAGCACACTCCCTCGCTCGCTCACACCGGCGGCTACTGGGGAGTGGATCTCTCCAATTAGTGTGCGTGTGAGAAGCAAAAGGGAGTGAGAGAGTCTGTGTGTGTGTGTGTGTGTGGTTAGGTCCGTGTGCTTGTGTGCCTGTGCGCACAGGTGCCCAAATGATGTGAGAGTTCAAAGAGGCCACAGAGCTGCCTATTTGAATCAGATCAGAGGAGCGCGGGATGTACGGGATGTGCGGATACCTACTTAATTCATCCTCTGAAGGCACACAGAGTGGAAAGAAGTAGATAGGTGGTGAGAGAGAGAGACCACATTTGAGCTTCGTTTGTGTGTGTGGGTAAAAGAGGAAAGGTGAAGACGGCAAGGAGGAAAGAGGAAAGAAAAACAGAGAGCGCAATAAAGAAATCTAATAATAAAAAAAGCTAGAACTGGTTTAAATATCTCCCGGAGATTGACAGCCATTTTTCCCGTTTTCATGCAGTCTCCTCATTTCGCTGGCACGTCATTCATCCTTTTGTTGTGTCGCCTTTATCTGGCTCTCTCCCCAGAGTCGGTAATACAGTCGATGGGCAAGGAGAATTCCCCGGGCGCCTGGCCTTGACGGCTGACAGGAGCTGGCTCCCACACACGACCTTGATGGGTGTGTGTGTGTCTGGCGAGCCTCAGGTGTGAGCTGCACGTAAAGGTTTCTCAGAGGGATGTGATTAAGGAGGGAGCATGTGTGGAGAGAGAGAGAGAGAGAGAGAGAGAGAGAGAGAGAGAGAGAGAGAG
>CABFOQ010008551.1:3159-16444 GCA_900660455.1 Gephyroberyx darwinii
GGGGGGGGGTTAATCCGGCCATGCCATATCACACAATCCCTATGGCCAATATTTGTCACAGTGTATGTTGTAAGGTCCCTGGTCTGATTTTTGGCTACAATTCTCACTTAGGACCGATGCGATCAGGAAATTTCTGATTTGGGTTTTTATTCCTCAAAGGGAAGTGGATCAACAAGCAGCCAAGCTTCACATTAAACATTTCATTGGTTGGAAAAAAGGACTATTAACACCTTTCCATGACATGTCCCAAACTATATTGCACATTTTCCATTTTCCACAACTTTTCCAGGTTTTGGAAACACTTTTAGGAATTCTATGACTTTTTCCAGGTTTTCCATGACCATGGGAACCCTGATCAATGGATTGTTATAATGAATCAACATAATTCAAAGCTATGAGGTTACACATCTAAAATGTATCTGAAGCTAGTGGAAGACCCCACAATGAGTCTGCTAGGGGCAACCAGATTTCTGTTTTTACCCTTGATTGATTATCCATACTCCCATTCAATTGAAAATGTGATTGACACTTCATCACTTTTTGTGTCAGTCTTCAGTAGGCTACAGAACAAGCACTATTTCCTTGTGATGGTAAATCAAAACTGTGCCCTGCTAAGAGAATCAACATGATATGTAAAGGAGTGGCCAAATTTTGTTTTCCCAGATATGATCAAATAGACCTTTTCCTCAACATTGCCTTTAATCTGCATGGTGTTGGCCTCCCCACTGGATCCATGACTTGTTCTTCACACATATGGAAGAAATAATTGGAAGAAAGAGCACACACACTAATATACCTTATCAGTCGGGCACAGCTGGGCAAGGGGATTGGTGAAGGAAGGGGTTACAGAGCTAAATTGCAAGGTAGGCCTCCATGTATTAACATTCAGGGGTTTTGAGAAAGGATTGATTCTCTGCCGACCATTCTGGACTGGCTGCAGTTCTATACTTTATATTATCCTTTCAGCTTAAACAGCATAACTTGTCCAAAGAGACACAGTGGAGTTGCTGCTCCGTGATTTTCCTCTTTGTTCATCACTTGGTTGAACGTCACCATGGATCTTTTTTTTGTACGTTTCAACACTTGAGCCTAAATTGTTATATTGATTTTCCAGTAGACATTTCCAGTAGCAAAAAAAAGTTCCCCACAGCATGTCAGTCAGAATCTATGCTGCGCAAACATGTCCAAAGAATATTCTGTAGAAACACAGTAGACATTGTTGAGAGAGTTGGTGATATCTTGACAAAACATTTTTTCTTATCCATACAGGCTGGGTTTGTCTCCATGGCAACTTTCGAGAACCACTGAGAATCACAATGAGTTGAAACTGTCTCTATTGCCTCTCAGTTTCTTTTTTCTTGTTTCTTTCTCCCCCACTTTCTCAAGGATCTCTAGAGAAGGAAAACGATTTGAGAGAGATGAGTGGACAGAGAGAGGACAGTGCAATATTTGCTGTTACTTTACTGGCAACAGAGATGGGATCTCAGAGAAGGGGTGAGAGAGTCAGATAGAAAGAGGTAAACATGCTGAAAGTTGCAATATTTGACCTTTTCCATACAGCGTGAGCATGCAACATGCATGCCTTTGGTTTGATCCAGGGCACTAGACACTGAAAAGGAAAAAGCCTTCATGCAAGACCATCACTGCTTGTCACATTTCTGAGGAAAAATAGCTACACACAAACAACAGAGGGGCACATCACAAAGCATCGCAGGGTCATCCATATCAGACTAGATTTCTCAAAAGTTTTCTGAAATATGTAGGGATATTCAGGCATCTATTGTATCAATTATGCACGATACAGGAGGTCTCCCCATAAGAGAGGAAAAATTGCCTATACCCTGTTTTGGTTTTCAGAGGCTCTTGGTACTGGAACGGAGAGATCTTTTTCAAGGTGCCAAAAGCATCACGTGAGAAATCTAACTAAATTACATTGGTATACACGACATGTGCATTTCTACTTGGCAAAAGCAGTATAGGAATATAAACTACATCCTTGTGGAGATTCGATTATGAATTTAAAAAAAAAAAGAGAAATACACTTGAACTGAACATTAACTGGATTTTTAAGACTTTGACAGCAGGAAATCAGATGTTTTAAGGTTTTGTTGTGGAAGTATGGGCATTGAAAGAAATTAGTCTTCTGTAAAGGCTCCTTTAGAATTATAAACATGTTATATGGACTACATTATTATAGTATTTGTTTCTTTATGAAATTCATTACACAGATTTTGTCAAGTAAGTTACCTTCAGGTAAAAGGAACTTATATTAGAACATAACTAATTGTGTCACTTCAGTGATGCCGTAAGGGAACTGAAATCCTGGCCAGTGATGTTTGACCCTCCTGAAATAGTTACTTACTAGAAACAGTTTATGGTTTGATTCATTGTCATGAAACCTATTTGGACCAAAGGATGTAGAATATCTAAATCTGTATTGCACAAAAAACAAATGTGTATATAAGCACTTTCTCCTTTGAACAGCACTTGAAAAGTATCTTGTATTTCAAATGGGTCATATTGCTTTTGATCCAATATCACTGCACTATACAAGGTCATAAATGCAAACAATAAAATTCTGGATCAGTGGCTTACAGTGCTACATCATGTTCAGTTAAAGAGACGTGTTATGTTTGCCATCCTAAATATTGGATATTATTAGCCAAGGGCTGACCCAACCTTTTTGGGACCCTAAGCTAAATTTTAATTGGTATAGTGATATATATATAAAACATTAAACCTGTCCTTGAGTTTGATCTTTGTCAGCCAGCTTCAAGTGAAATTCAATGGTGAGAGTTCCATTGTCAACAATATCCTGTCAGATGAAGTTGAAACATGACTAGACCGGGATGAGGCAGACTTTATCACAAAGCATAGAACTTGGAGGCTAATGAAATGTCTTACATTGAGTGACATGTATTTATAACACACCAATTAGAGTATATGCAGCACTGTGAATCACCATTACTGTCAGAGTTGACATGTCCCCACCTAATGTTCCACTGGTAAATTCATGTGCTTGTGAGGTACCGGTTATTGTTACAAGAGGACTGATTAAACTGTGTGTTGATTTCTTGTATAAAACGACTAACTTCATGGAGAAAGATTATACGGATTTGGTTGACTTTTCTGTGGTGTCATCATGGCATCTTTGAGCTTGACAGATGCTTGCCTGCTAATTGTTTTTGGCAAACTAACAAGCAAGATTATCCTTACCAGAATGTAAGTGGCTTGATTTAACCTTTTCAGCCAAAACTCTGAATTAGGTCCAAAGTTTGGTTATGTGAGGATTTGATTAAAAAAGTAAAACATTATTTCCATTTACTGATTTTTTTCCTCTTCTCAGTCTGAATAAACATTTAAATGTGGACTCAGGGAATGTCTATTATCAGCAAACAAACGTCTCCACCTATAAGAAATGTTATAAAACAGTAAAATTGAATCTATATGCTAAGACATACTCATGTTTTCCATGTTGAGTTACAGTCTGAACTTAAACGTGCTTTGTGTGATCAACCACAGGTGGAAAATTGACAGTTTGTTATCATAATGGCAGCATATCTTGCTATGAATGAGCACCATTGTTCGTTCTTTGCATCACATTTGAATAAAAAATGCTAGTAACGTGCGGCAGTTCTGCTCCAGTTGAATATACATCACTCCATGTAACATCTGCTTTCTGTGACAGTACAGGGCAAGATCGATTTTCAGTGCACAGGCATAACAGATTATTCACTATACTCACTATACTTTATCTGTCACTTTTCCATACATACATGTCATTTTTGATGGTGTTTCTTCTTCAAGGTGGATGCATAGAACCCAAACCATATCAGTGCTGCTTTCTTGGAAAGTATTCTCTTTCTCAAGAAGTAACTGACTGTTAAAACAGCCTTTGTTTCTTGTTTGATGAAGGCAATTGTACATGCTGTGGTGATGTTTCCTTCCATCTGTCTACTGTGAAACACTGCCTTGGGCAACACAGTCAGAACAGAATGCTGTGCTTGCCTGTATACTGTACATTCATTTGAATACAGTTTTACACTAACCTTGTGTATCAGGGGGTTCATTCATTTCCTAGTACATACAATTACTTGGAAAGCATTACTGAAACCACAATGGAAGAAATTTAGATTGTTTATTTTAATCACTCTCACATACTAAATGTTTCAAACAAGATTCTCTCTTACAAAGGTTACCGCGTCCTGAAAGTGGAAAAAAAGAACATAATGAAGTTTTAATCTGTTCAATATTGCTCACTGAGGACTGATTAATACAGACATGCAACACTTGTTTAATGCAGTGGCTCAAATCTGGATGGGCTTGACAATGCGTTTGTCTTTGCATGGTGAAGGTCACAGAATTGATTTCAAATAAAATTTTATGTGGTGAGATTTCAATCTTAATGACAAGCCTTTGTGAGGTCAGGAACTGGACCAGCCCTGGTGGCAACAAAAGCAGGTGGAAAATAAATTGCAAGGAAGTGACTTAGGGGTGGGAGGTGCGGTTCTAAATCAATCGACATCTTTGAATTGGCAGCCCTTTCTTTTTTTCGCTCCCTGTTAAAAATTTCATGCCACTGTTTCCTTGGTCATACAGGAAAGGAAAAACTTACCAATGTCATTGGAACACACACGCGCGGTAAGATCAATGCTCACAGATTTCTCATCCAGATCCTTCATCCGCTGCTTTTTTGGGGTGTGACAGGAGAGAAAAAGAATGGCGCTCCCATAATCACTAAGGAGTCATTATTTGGCACTTTTCCTCCCCAGATGGCCGAATGCTTGATGTTCTTGTCACGTTGTGTTGCATTCTCCCCGCCTTGAATGGGCTGTGTACACAACCATTGTTTGATGAGCAAAATTGAAGGCAAGCCTTGTAAACTGTGGATGCCCCTGTGCCAAAGACATGGCAGTGCAAAGACAATGTGTGTAGACATCTCTTTTGGACTCTTGAGACTTCATGCTCCTTAGCTTCGAGAGAGGAAGCCTTAAGAAAAAACAGACAATTTTTAGAGGAGACTTTGGTGATCAGTGATATGCTGTGGATATAGTAAAGCTTGAAAACAGTTGTAATTGCAGAAAATAACATTCACCAACAATGATTTTAGACAAGCCTACCATAATATGTATACATAATATACTTAGTCCAGCTCGTTGCAATGCACATGTTGTCCTATCAATTGACAGGATTGATTCATGTCATGTTGGTCTGTACTAATGGCATGGAGAAATTAGAAATAACCTTCACATTTATTTTATTGTATTTTTGTTAACCATTGTTATTTTGATAACATAAATAGCATAAGCACAGTCAATTTAGTCAATTTTCCAACTTCTGGAACCACCCATTCCAGAAGTTGGAAGTAAATACAACAATTTTCTTATCCAGGTCAGGGTCGTCGTGGCAACAGGGCAAAAAGAGCAGCTCAGATGTTTTTTTCCAGCTCCTCCTGGGGGATCCCCAGCAGTTCCTAGGCCAGCTGGGAGATTAAATCCCTCTAGCGTGTCCTGGGTCTACCCCGGGGTTCTCCTCCCAGTCAGCCCTTCCCAGTATACCTCCAAAGGGAGGCACACCCACGGGGCATCTTTACCAGGTGCCTGAACCACCTCAACGGGCTCCTCTCGATGTGGTGGAGCAATGTCTCAATGGCAAGGTCTTCCTGGATTGTTTAGCTCCCCACCCTTTCATGAAGGGTGAGAAAACTCATTGCAGCCGATTGTATCCTCAATCGCATTCTTTCGGTCACAACCCAAAGCTTATGACCAATAGTTAGGGCCAAAACAAAGATGAACTAGTAAATCGAGAGCTTTGCTTTGTGACCCAGCTCTCTCTTAACCACCACGGCCTGATACATGGCCTGCATTATACTGCAAGTGCTGCACCTAACCGGCAGTCATTCTCATGATCCTTCTGACAGTAACTCATGAATAAGAACCCAAGATACCTGAACCCTCCACATGGGGCATATGCCCACTCCTCACCTGAGACATGGGGACAATGGGGACAATGGCCTCCAACTTGAAGGTGCTGACTCCATCTTGACTGTGTCGCACTCAGCTGCAAATCGTTCCAGTGCACATCAGAGATCAGCGTCCAGCCACCGTGAAGCCAGGAGGACATCATCATCTGCAAACAGCAGAGATGCCACCTTAACGTCACACTCCAGACCTCACCTGCACCTTCACACTGTCACAAACTGGAGGGGCGTGAAGGTGCATCCATGACTACAAGCACTTCTGGACCATACTCAGCAAACATTGTGAAATCACTACACCAACGTTGAAAACCTGTGTAAATATAGTGCAAAAGTTGGACCATATCTTTCTGATATCAGTTCAAAACAGTTTCCAGCAATGTTTGAATTAATACCAGAATTAGTACCAGAATATCATATTGTGAAAATGTTGTGCTCATTAGTGTTGGCGTTGGACTTGACCACCTCCTGCATGTTGCAATCCTTCAAATGCTTACTGAGTGTTAGTATTTTGATCACTGGCGTGTCTATAATATAATCTATATATCTATTATAATCTGTATATGCAAATAAATATACTGAATGCCGACTGAATCCTAAATTGTGTTAATATTTTATTCTATAGATTTAGACCACTTCAGTCAGTTTATGCTTCCCTTGGAGCTACTTGTACCCAACACCTATAGTAATATACAGTATATACTATATAATCTGAAGGTCTGCATGATTAATAAACTGTCCAAATGTATGCATATGTTTGTAGACACCTACTAGATCTAGTTCAAAGTGTTTCTGATGCAAAGTGCAGTTGGTAATGGTCCCCAAGGTAATTTATTGGTTTCTGTTCCCATTCGCACTGCCACACAGGATGGTAAAATATGCACTTTAAACATTTAAGGTGCTCTAATCTCAAAGAATCAACCTGCTGTGATATGTGTGTGTGATTGTACACCTGAAAAGAGATAAACACAGACTTTTCTTGAAAGGGTCTGAGGGGAGCAGGAGGGCTTAGGGGGAGCAAAGCAGTGTTCAAGAAGTGTGGCAGAGGGGTTTACAGGGAACCAGTCCCTTCAATGATTAGTCATGCCCACTTATCAAGATATCTTGCAAGGGATGGGTGTCTTTATCCTCTAAGAGCTCACAGTGTTTACTGGCACGCAAACTATTTCAGTGGTCCTTTAGAATCAATGAGTTGGGTAAAGCCACTTGGGTAAAGAAGATCAACAGCCAAAAATGTATGAGCAATTCTGTGTTGAGTAGGAATAGGGATTATAAAATGTTAATAATTGTTGGCAAACTTACCCATTTCTATTGCCACAAAGTTTCATCATAACATGGCTTTAAAAGCCAGCACTTGAAAGAGTCACCTACATTTCTTTGCTCACCTTGGAAAATATACTCAAGCCTCTTTCACACATGCGCAAAACTGGGATAATACAAACATCCAAGGGTGAGGAAGAAGTATCGACCCTTTCGTCGATGCTCCGGATACATCTATCTACATTTAATATTGACATCAACGCAAAAAGGGCCACTGAGAGTGAGTCATTCACTTTGTCCGCCATCTTCGTGCTGTAAACAAAACACTGTGATTTCCGCAGCGTACTTTTTGTGTCATGTCCTGTCTCCCGCATGCTCTACCCAGGCCCCACCCTTTGCCTAAACTAGCCAGAGTATTTTCTGTTGTTGTGAACACATCCAAAACAGACATTCTCCAGTGGTGTGCTATATGTGTGAAAGGGCAAACGGTTAAGTGCGGACCTGATTCTCTGGAGAATATCCGAGGTGTATGTCTGAAAGAGGCTATACAGTCCATATTTCCATCTGCACTTTCTTGGATTGAAGAGGGTGGCTGATTCACAGCAGGAGGGTGGCAGAAGAGGCGTGGCAGAGAGGTGGTGGCGGAGTGGAAGGAAGGTGGCACGCTGGGTGCCTCTGTCAGGATATTGTAAACCAAATTAGTAAAATGCACACCACCAGCGACGATGGAAGATTGTTGTTGCTGTAGACAGTAGAACTGCTCGAGGGCCACAGTTGCCATGTGGGTTGCTTTCCTCCATAGAAATTGATGGCATGCACTGTAATTAAAGTCTAAGAGCTAGCTGAAAGGGTCAGCACCGTGAGCTGTGGTATGGTCCCAAGGAAAAAAAAATATTGCAGACCTTGGAGTCAACATCAGTGTAACAAGCCACAGAAAGGCAAGCAGCAAAACAAGAAGAATAGGATCCACATGCATACATGAATACAAAGTACCTACGATTTAATATGCACGTCTGGGAACAAGCCTGGACTGAACCATAAAACTGTGTTGTGACATTTCTGAAATAACTAGTGTATTTGCTTTAAGTTAATGTCTTTGTTCTTGTTCCGAGGATTGTATTTGAGCTAACTACTCAAAAATTCAACCGAGAGGTCTCAAAACAGTCTCAAATAGTTTGTAATGGCATTTCATAGCAGGCTGTAATTTATGTTTATGTTTTGTTACCACATCCTTTTAGGACCACAGAGACTACATCTGTCTGTCTATGTTTTATATATGTCTTATGTCTGCTTTACATTAAGGATTGGCAACTGCCAAAACAATGTTGTCACTATGAGGGAACCAGAGGGTGTGTGTATGAACTCATACTGTATGTCACCCTACAATAAGGTTTGGTGAACTCTGAATCAGTAATTCTGGCACCAGCTACATTAACATTATTCCATTTTTGAAGACAAGCAAATTAACTGACAGTTAACTAATAATTTCAGCCTGAAGCAAGCACACAAACTTTTTGAGTTAGGGATTATGAAATTGAAATTGAACTGCTCCTGATTTGATCAAATATGAGGTATTAGCAAACCTATGTTTCAATATCAAGAGTAAAAGAGCTATGAAAAGTGATATTATCGTGCACAGCATCAGAAAATTTGTTTGTTTCAATGATGCAAATGTTTAGCTTATGTTACTGGTGTGAAAAACAGGTGTGATCAATACCTGTATGTGGTCATGCAAATCAGAAGCAAAAACAAAACCTGTTTTAGAACAGGGAAACCTTAACATGCCTGAAGGTCTATGGAAGGAAAGTGCAGAATATTACAATACCGTCCTTAGGTAACCTTTAAAATAATTAGTTAGGTTAAGGTAGGCACTGTTTGTATGCTCTCATGTGGCCTGAGACAAAAGTATTTAGACACAAAGACATCTCGTCCAAATATCTGTTGAGACATAATATTGTTCATTGTTCATAGAGGGTGTAATATTTTCCATAGTTTCAAAACACAACCAGTGTTTCAAGCCAGTTTCCTCTATCACTCTATTCCTCTCTATTAATCAACCAAACCAAATTTATAATGCAAATCAACACACTGCGCAATTTCCAGATTAATAATTTCATAAAACCCACAGTATATTGTTACATTTATCATGTTTGAAAACGTGTGTGCATGTTAATGGGTCTGTCAGCATGTTAAAGACATGATCATGGCCCCAACCCACATTGCCAGATGCCCTAGTTTACAAACTGCTGCCTCAAACAACTGAGTTTACTCTGCAATAATTTGCACTTCCTTGTAGATGAATACCTGTATTGTTACAAGCTGTGCAGCTACTTCATCAACACCTTATTTCCAACTATGCAAAAACTGTGGGAATGTCTGAAAGTGTTTACAGAATTGTTCTTTTGTTAAGTCTGTGTTAAAATTGTATGACAGTTAAAATATGAATACAGTACTGGCTATGGCTTCTGATCCTAACCAAAGTTATCTGGCATAGCAGGATGGAGACCCCTGAACAAGAGGTTACAGGAAATACCAAAGCATAGAGGATTCACCAGAATATACCTCAATGCTGTCAGATTGTCACACCAGATCACATAGTGACTTCCTGTGGAGTTGTCCGTCAGTCCATCAGTCACATTAGCCATCTAAGTGGGGCTCAATCAAGTGCAGTCTTGGTTTGGGGAATCTTGTCTCTCCAGTATCTGTCCATCAGAAGGAAAATGTTGTGTATTGATTTCATGTCTGGAGAACCTACAGACTCCAGCTGGAAGTGACAGTCTGCTCTGTTCAGGTGACAGACAAAAAGCTCAAGGAAAAAAACTGCCTCTTTGAAGGTGCGTAGAGAAACTAAATTAAGAAGATGTTTTTTTGGAAAGACACACAAATAGTTTATTCTTGATGACGTCAAAGAACATTACTGGTTAACATCATATCACTACTGAACTGTTAACTACTGCTTGTTTTTTTTTCCTTTTTAAGAGGAATGACAGCATTATGCCAAGTTCATGGCAGTCTGCCAATATCTGATGCCGAGACAACAGCTCAATGTTAAATTCACATTAATCTTCTGGCCCAGAAATAAAAAAAAAGAAAAAGAAAATGATGGTATCGGTTTTGTCCTATTCTCAAGTTTGGTACACTGCCATTCCCATTGCATTTTGACTGTTATTGTTTTGTGTTTATTGTCCTCTATGTATTGGCTGGTCAGGCCTTTATAATGAGGACAAATCAAAAGGCCATAGAGTACAAACACTGAGCCATGTTTGTGCTCCAGAGAGAAATGCGAAATATTTGCTGCCAAAACAAAGTGATAAAATAACTCTACAGTGAACTGAAGTGCCCATTTGCACCACCATACTGTGAATTGCTGTTATATGCCCTAGATATATTTATTTCTGGAATCACAACATACTGTAAATCTCACATTTAAAAAGAGCCAAAATCCCAAAATGAACACCCCCCTCTCTCTCAGTCGGATAAATATGTCTGTGAAAGAAAAAGTAACTTGTGACACGTTCACATCTCCAGTAGTGCACTGTTGTCGACTAGCTTTATCAAGAATGGGGTTTTTCTTGCCTGAAGTGCTGGGTGGATGAGCCAGACACATTCTCTTGCTGCCTTGCCTTCTTTGGTTTGCTTTCTTTGACATCAAGCAGCAGTTCTTAGATATATACCAATTTATTTCACACTTACCCACTGAGATAAGATTTTGTTTTGGGGGTATCAAAGTGCCAAAAGCAAAAATGAAATATAGTATAAAGGCCCGAGACGCAACTTGCCTCACTGTCTAACTCTTGAAATGTCTGATTGAAAGAAAAATAATTTAAACGGTGGCATTCTTCTTTGATGGAAATTGATGGAATTTGTGCTGGGAAAAAAAGGGTTGTCATCTATGTTTCTATGTTTATTAACAACCTCCTGAAGTCCCACCCTCCAGTTTGTCTAAGCAGCAATAGAATCCCCCATCTTCCATTTTGTTATTTGGAGAATTAAATGATTCTGTTTGAAGTGTGTGGGGTTTTCTTTTTCTTTTTTTTTCCAGGATGAGGATTGCGCTTGTAACCATGGCTCCACTTTCTTTCTTTTTTTTGTCCCAAAGATTTACATAAAAAGCCCTCCGTTTGGAAAGTTTTGAACAGATTCTGGCAAAAGTAAACTAAGGATGTGCGACAAAATGAAAGCCTCCAGGACTGGCAGGGAGGGGAGGGGAGGGTGGTTAGTGGTGAGTGTGGAGGGAAGAACTGGAGGGGGTTGTGGGTAGCTGAGCTTTAGCCTGTCTGTGTATGAGAGCAGCAAATCCGACTTGGTTGGTAAACAGAGGCTCGGGGGACACTTCTTTTGCATGCAGGCTGCTGCGAACTAGACGGAAGCCCTCTGTGAGTCTAATAGAGTAAGCTCATTGAAATCGGCGTAGAAAATGCCAATAAGGCTGTCAGCCGCCACTGCAACACACACACACACACACACACACACACACACACACACACACACACACACACACACACACAAATACAGGACGTTAGAGAGAGACACCTACATATACACACACATGCATACAAACATTCACCTATATCTGTGAGCTCTCTGGCTTTCATACATGTATATACGGATTCCTTTGTGAAGCTAGGAGTATCATAAGGGCATCATTTGTCCTTGATTCACCCCCACCTGCCTGGGCGAATTTTGAAGTGAATATTCTGCTTTTTAGCTCTACACTGCAGCTATAAAGCAAATGTTATGGTCATGCTTATTAATTAGCTTTGATTCTGCTGCGGACTAATGCACTACATACAGTGTGAACAGCCTTTTCTGAATGTATAAGAAGATGAGACAGACCTCCCCTGAGATCTGTTTTCTCTTCCCTTCTTTTCTTGTCTTTTCTTTTCCTTTAGAGGGAAGCACCTGTAATTTGTCTTCATCAGCTTGTATGGACATCCTCAGGAACAAAAGCCGGACCCGAAAAGTATCAAATCAACAGCACATTTTTCAGAAAATGGCAGATCCAATTTTATACATGTCCCTGAGGCTTCCCTCTAACTGTTGGTGTGCTGACCCTTCACTCATTCGACGCTGCTTCTCGCAGCCTAGGAGGAGCTTTTCAAGATTGTTTCTGTCTCTGGCAACCCGACGAGATGGGCCTCAACGGGAGGAATGCTAACGAGATGTCCCAATGATGTTCAATATAGCATCCTGTAGACATGCAAAGCTGCCTGGCCAAATTGCCAATAATCTACATGAGACAGAAGAGATGGAGTATCGTCTTATTTTGACATCAGGTGAGATAGCGGTGTCTGGTTTGCCTCTAAACATGACGTGCGGTAGAAGTGGTCTCGTTTATTTGAATTGTTTTGAACTTTCATTTCCTGTTAGAAGTTACATTTACTAGCCCCGAATTGATAAAGTGGGATCCGAGTTTGTATTGTAAAACAATTTAGAGTGATCACATAGACATGTCACCGACCCTAGATCAGCACTCTAGAATCAGAAATACTGTTTTTCCATTTGATTTTTGACATTTTCAATCTCCTCCACCATTGCTGCTTTTCTTCTGCTTCAAACCCACCTGGACTGCACATTGCATAGTGTGTGGCATGAAATATATAATTCAGTCCCATTTTAAGTTCCCTGCACATTCAGTAGGATCCCATTCATTGTGGAACTCCATTATAAGTCCTTCAAATAACTAACTATCATTCTGCAGCTATAATCAGTCTTTTTACACTGTTGTATCTGTTTGGTGTAGAAACATGGCACTCTTATTCCTTCCTTCCTTCTTTTAGATTATCTTTAGATAGCTACATTGGTTGCACTGTAATTGATTGCTGCTAATATTTATCTTATAAATATTGTGTAAAAATACTCCACCATGGTATTTAGCAGAACTTCAACATTATTTTAATGTTTTTGCTGATATTATAGATTGGCAGCAGATGACCTTTTCATTTAAAAGGGGCCTTGAACCAAATCATCACAAAGCTATGCAATGGAAAATGACATATTGTTGAATAAAAAAACAGTCTGAACAGTGATTATAAAGGAGCGGATGGA
>CABFOQ010008551.1:23652-36137 GCA_900660455.1 Gephyroberyx darwinii
GGAGAGTCATACACAACCTGTCACATGAAGGCAAATGGCCTCGAAGCTCACAGGAAACAACCAACCAAGTGCTGTCATTTGTCGAAGATCTTGCCAGCAGCGACCCAGAGGCTCAGCCTGTGTAAAACAGACATTTGCCTAGAGGCCATTCCCTTTTTTCTGATATTTCACTTGTATTTTATGTTCTGGAGTCTACCACTACATTCAAACCTGGTATCTTGTTGCAGAATCTAAAGACATCTGCTTTTGTAAGAAACCAGGGCAAGTTGAGTGCAATGAAAGATGACTTCAAAATCCATGGTGTTGAGGAATCTACATCTGGCTACAGTTTCCCTGCCTTCTCTCTCCTATCCTGCAAATGTCTCACTGTCTAATAACAGAACAGAAAGAATATGAAATATACATCCACAAATAAACAATACTTTGCTTCGTAAAAACAAAGGAAAACAAATTAAGTAAGTATGGCTATTGATTTGAGTCCAAATAGTCAAATAATTGGCTCCGATGAGATCTATGGGCTTCTCCCACTCAGAAGAAAGAGATAATTCTGTGCCTCGCAATTAGCATGCCAAAACTGAATAATGAATAAATCTACAAACCTGTCAGGACTATACAGTGCAGTGTAGGCAGTGACAGACTACATCTACAGTAGCTACCAATTCATTATTACACTTCAGGCACGTTATCACATTAAAAGATGAAGCAGCTTTGTCAAGATGTGACAGAACTCCTTGAGTAGATTCAGTAGTTTATTTCCATATCAATAAAGGTTGCTATGAATTTGTCTCACCGTGCTCAGGGTAGACACAAGGTACCATGTGTCTACCCTGAGCACACTGAGACATATATATATAAATATATGAGACATATACATATACCTCCCATACAGTATCTACAGCATACATACATAAATCAGTGCAAAAAGTGTATATCTACTGTATCTTATTTTTCATTCAAATTAAGAGAACATCTCATATAAAAAAAAAAATATATATATATATATAATTTTTACTCCTCCATAATTTGAAAGAAGTACTTGATAGAGCATTTGAATGAAGTTTAAATGACAGGTGATTCATTCAGTCGATTTCTTCACATATACAGTATATTTTATATTGTTCACACATATGTTAAGCTCTGATTTAGACTTTTGTATGCAGTAAGTAGGTTATTTGTATTGACGGGCTTCTAATTTTGGTTGAACAGATTTTTTTTGGAACAATTGGAAATATGAACACGGTAGTACAACATGGAGTGAAGTCATTTTAAACTTTTGTTGCTGGTGAATGTTGGATTCATAGCTTGAGTCAGACCAAGAGTGAATGCCAAATGCAACTGCCCAGTAGTTATTTGGTCCATCCATCTATCCATCCAACACAAACATAATCAGGATGTGCACCATCATTTTTTGATGAACTGTACTGGAAACAATTCACCTTAGCAGAGCATTTTCACATTTTAGTCAACTACCAAGATTGTGTATCTTATAGTAGTAGTCACCACCACCATATTTATGATTGTTTTGAAAACCTAGTCTAAAAATTGTATTTTGAAAACATAGGAAAAAAATGGCACGGCAAATTAGACTTAAAATTATTATATTCTGTATGTAGTGGCAAATTTAATAAAACAAATATCCATTTATTGACGTGGTAAAATATGCCAGTGGTGCCAAGGATCCCCATGGCAGCTGAGGGTAACAGCTTCTGTTTGCTGTGAAGGTGGGTGCAAATTAATGTTTAATGAATAATCACTAATGAGCAGTAAGATATACTGTTTTGTTTATTTTTAATTGCCAAGCTCTCATCAACTGCATTTTAACATTTTTCTTGTTGATTTGCTGGCTTTCGGTTTGACAGATGTGGAAAGAGAATAGAAATACTTCATTCAAGGAGAAGTATTGAGAACATTATTTCAATTCAGTTTAAATTTTCTTCATGTAGAAGTACTTGTCTCAAGTAAAAGTTCCCTAAAAGCATACAAGTCCTTTTTTTATTTAATTATTTTTTTTTAACAAAATTAACTGATCACTTATTTTAGCATAGTAAGCCTACTTGCAATTTGTTGCTTTCCACTGCTGTTTTTCAATGTTCATCTAACTCCAAGAAAGTGTAAACGGAGTTAAAAGTAACTGCATCGAACCTACACAGGTGTATCACCTAACTTCACATTTAAGTGACTGTAAACATGTAAAGTCGTCGTGACAATTAGAAATGTTCTTTGCCTCATTTATTTGTACCACAGATTACCAGGACCAGAGTTAGACTTGAGGAGTCGTTTATTTGTTGCTGATGTGTTTTACTGCAAGGGCTCACATGCACAGTGTGACTCCAACTTCTCTTCCTATGATAGCGCCTAACAAGGAAACACGTAGCTTCACCTCATTCATGCATGTATGGATATTTATCGATTTTAAGAATGTATCTCTTTCCTTGCCCTTTTGTATGTTTAGAGTTCATTTTAATTTGTTTTTGGTGTGAATTGATAATATTATACATATTAGTGTGGATACTGGGATAGAAAGAAAGAAAGAAAGGAAGAAACTTATAGGTGCAAGGCATTTGGATGAGGGAATCAGGCTAAATAATGTCCATATTTCTAAATTATTCTTCCATCATGAACTTGAAAACTCACATTCAACAAATACTTCCTGTCCTTCTCTCCCCTGAAACACATCTCGATCAACCATATCTTCCTCCTCGCCTCTAATGTTCTGTTGTATTGTGAAGGGGAAACAAAACTATTGCTCTCCTTAACTCGTATTTCTGTTGTTAGCAATTCTCTGTCTTACATGATAATTCTAGGTTCACTCAAATATCATATATTGTCAGAGCACTTTGGCTCTGTCCCTTGCACACTTTACTAATGGCTGCTTGTCATGGTGATGAGCTGTTCTACTGTTGCACTCTGGATAAGCATGCCAGCTAAATAAATTAATTGTGTAGTACAGGACAGCGCTGTTTACTTAGTTATCTATCTGAAAGAGCGTATTGTCCTTCAAAGTACCTGTAAACCATAGAAACACATGTCAAGGTGGCGAAAATGCCTAAGCCACTTCTGTACTTGGCTTATAAATCTTTCAAAATAAGAGGGATTCTTTAGTAAACTAAACATTGATTATGTGTTTCTGTTGGCTTTTCACTATATCTTAAATGTTAACATATGTATACTTGGCTTGTCACTCCTGAATACGACTCAGAAATACTATCATTCCTGACGGATGTTGCCAATCCAAAATGACCACAACTTTTCATTCTGCCCTGCATTCCATACTCCATCAAAGACATCTACCTAAAAATGTAATAGTCATAAAAATTGGTTGAGGTTAATGATAATGGCCCAGGATAAACAATTACCTTCCCCCCCTGCTCCACTTCGAATCCATTTCCTTAACCCCGCTATCGACGCCTTCATTACCACAGTGACATACATATAACTGCTGTTTAATGGCCACAGATGTCTTGCTAAGCGTTTGCTGCTAGGATACCGATGGTTGTGCACCATTGTTACTGCATGGTCAGGCCACTGACAGCTCTCTAGGTATTTGCTATCTGGGGAAATTGAATGACAGAACGGTGTATTTAAAGAGCTGGATGTATTTTATTGCTCCTAAAATATTGCAGAAGGGTTGCTATTGGCTGTACGGTATATGACTCTTTCCCCCCTCACTAATTGGACTCTCAGTGTGAAAGTGACTGTAGAATCAGGTTTAGAAGAGGATCTTTTTTGGAGAGTTGTCAAGATCTTCGATAAGATAGCTCAAAGTCAGCTAACCATACAGCTGAAGTGTGCTTTAATGAGGTATCAAAAAAAAGATCTGTTGATTTTCCTTACTCTGTCTGAAACGCCAAAGTTACTGTTCCTGTTAACTTAACACTGTCAGTATGTGACTAATAAAGTGAGGAGGAACAATAAGATGTTGTAAATTAATATCTTATCGAGAAAGTATGTCAAAAAAGTTTGGGCTTGTCTCAAGCAAAGCATAGAGACATTACACAGACACTGAAATGACATCAAAGCTGAATCATTACAGGCCATGGACAATATTTCATCAAAAGAGTACTTCAGATATAAAGTGGGCAAGGATCTTTAAATGGATTAGTTTTATTTCCAGTCAGTCATTGTGACCTCATCTGGTTTACTGACAATAAAACAGCACTGGCTTTGAAGACTGAACAAGCTGTAGGACACATCATGGTTATATGTGTAAATAACAGGAGAGAAAATAGACTTTTTAAAGAAAATAAATAAATAATGTTCTAACAAACATGGCACTTTCATCCACCCTTGTGCAACAGCATCACATATAAAAGGCCTAGCATTCTTCAAATGGATTGAGAAGCTCAAAAACTATAGTTCTTGCTGCCATTTTAATGGAAAATTTACTCGCAACTTTACCAACAACTACAAGGAAAAGAAAAAAAAAATGAGGAAAAAAAGGCTGCTTTGTTTTTCAGGCTGCTGGTGTTGTGTAACATACAGTTGCGGCTTTTTTGTCTGCTGGAATCTTTGGTGTGGGATTCCATCATTATAGTTGACATGTGATGTGATGTAAAAAAGTGAAATGATTTTCATCACTTTCTATCTGGCATGCAGAGAAAGTAAGATTAAAACTGTAATCAGATACTATGGATGGCAGGAAACCAAACCCTTAATTGTGGAATTTGCTGTAAATATACAAGGTTTCTGTGTGAATAGAATCAACTGTTTATTGGGGATCGGGATATATCATTGCTCTGCAACTGCATGAGGCTCTCGTGAAATCCTTTATCAATGGTTTTAAGTGGGCAATCAACCCATTGTATCTACGGCTGTCAATATTTCAGCAAGAATGACAAATGGGAAGCTAGTGAGTGCAGGATACTACCACTTAGATTTGTTAGTTAACACTTTTGGGCACAATTCATCACATTTTTTGTTGTACAGCATGAGTGCATTATGGTACTTCCGGTTAACCTTACAGTGTCACACTTGACCTTAGAACTGGCTCTTTACTTACGAGGTAAATTGGAATATATGAGACAGTATCATCAGAAACCATGGAAAATATGATCACTGGATCCAGTTATATGTATAATGCTCAGGATAAAATGTCAATGGGCATTAGCTAATTTCATCAGTGATGCTTTTTATTAAATTCTTTTAAAAGCCATTCTGGTTTCCTTGCCAAAGATGTCATATTAATTTAAGGCTGGAGTCCTTGAAAGAAGGATAACCCAATTTGTACATTCATATGGTGAGACTATGGTGCATTTTGTGGGAATTAAAAACAGACCCAGCAAAATACTGCCTATAATACAGAGATACTAAACTGCAGGGTAATGCTTTTAAAGTCGCAATTATCAAAAGGTATACCTCTTTGATTTTACAGAAAATACTTGGATTATGATATGTTGGATTGGCATTTAACAAGAAGTACAATCCATCCATTCTCCTCCTTGGGTAATGTTCTCACACTGGCTGTGTGTGTTTATAGTGCTGTAGATCTTTTGTAGATAATTACTATCCTGTCTATTTTCTCAGCTCTGTTGTTGGTACTGAGATGATATCGGTTCACAAGACGTTGAGGCAAAAGGAACATAGGCTCCCAAATGGTTGGACAAACACTGTGCAGAACAGCCTCGGCATCAGTCAGATGTTACTACAACCTTTTGAAGCTGCTGATGTTCTTTCGCATGTAATTTAGCAATTATCCGTCAACACGTATTATGTTATGTTTACATTCTACTGGAAAAAAGATAATAGATCCCCCATAAAAAAAAACACATTTTCTCTCATGTTCCCACTCTCACTCGCTTCCTCAGTGCCTCTTCGTTTGCATGGTCTCCACAGTAACAAGTGTTCTGCTTGGCTAGCCCCAACTCCAGTGCGGAGACAACTATAAAGAGCAACGTGATGACATACCGAATACCTAACGACATGTCAGACATCAAAACGACCTGAAAAAATGCCAGCTGCAAATAATTATTGGTATTTTGACTCCATTGGAGAATCAGATGCATGAGGTTTACCACATTAGGACAATTTAGATTAGGTAAAAAAGGGTCAGGTAAGCTGTCCATAACTAATTGTCTAAACCTTCAGGCATTCTTTGTATTGTTTTATTTGGCAAAAAAATGTAATCTTGTTCCTAAGTAGTTCAAACAAACTATCACAACCATTTGCAAATACTAATGGATGCAGGTCTGACTGCAAAGGGTGAAACTCTTCAAATATACTTTGACTTGACACCTTATGTTAAGCACTGAGTACAATTAAGCCATGTTCCCTCTGGTCAGAATCAGTATTGCCATAAAAGTGTAATGATGGTGTTCTAGCCTTTAGTGTAATACATGTGTTTACATGGTTTCTCACAGATACATTAAAAGCATGTATGGAAAGCAAGATGCAAAACATGTTTCTCTTTTATGCCATTCAAGATGTCCTGCTTTGAAACATCCATCATGTTGCTGTCAGGTCAGAATAGATCACTGTGTGGAGTGGCTTAAAGGGCACGAACAGATCACTGACCAAAAACATGTAATCTGTAATCTAGCCTGAAGGCAAATAAACTTGAGTTAGAGCATTGTATAATAATGCAGCAAGCTTGCACAAAGGAGACCTAGGTTCAAACCCATGACGTACCCTGACAAGAGTAAGCCGTGCATGAACCTGATGGGTGGAAGGACAAAGTAGGCTGCATTTGAAATGATACAATTTCTGAGAACAAAAACAAACCAAAGATATGAAAGTAAATAATAAAATAAACCTTAAGCCTATGTATGATTTGACTTGTTGTGTGTAGTGTTTTTTTCTGCTACTTTTTAATCACCTCAAGGTGATGCAAGGTGAATGAAGAGAAGCTAATAAGATGAAACTTTATTGATCCCTGAGGGCATATTAGGTAAAAGTGCAACACTTCCAAGTTGTTCATCCCTATTAAACAATTTCATGTACACACTTTCCCTTGGTTGGATGCTATGGACTTGTTGTTTGTAGTGAGCCGCCATGTTATCCTCTTTTGACGTGGCTTTTTCAAACAGTAAACCATTAGTGTCTAGTTTTGTATGAGGATATAAGTTTTGATCCACCAAATTCAGGCTACAGTCTAATTAATGCAAAGTGATATTGGCAGACAATTGCCATTTAATCGCATGAAGCACCAACGGGGAAGAGGTTGCATCTTCACTTAAAATATTCAGTTGATGACTTTATTGCCACAAGGCAGAGACAGTTGCTTGACAGCCCGATTGTGACTTTTAATTTAAAAGAGCTGCCAGTAAACAGAGAAGGCTGGTTGATACACCAGTGAAATTATGGACCTTACTTGTGCTGGAGGGAATGAAGACAGCAACAAAAAGGAAAGGGAAAAAAGAAGGGGAAAAAACTTTACTCCTCATTTTCTTGGGCTGAGGAATGAATCAAGAAGGGCAGTAAGTATGCTGGTTTCAACAGAACGTCTCCACGGAGTCTTAAAACCCCTCCTGACTGGGAGTGTGACTGGTAATGTGAATGTTCCCTGATATTTCCAACTGCTTTTCATTGTCTGACATTATCAAAATATATTATATTAAAAATGATTGGTCTTGTCACACACCTTCCCCATGTGTTTGCTTTTTATTGACTAAAGTTTTAATGTTATTTTGCTGACCTGCTGAGAGTAAATTGAAACGATGCTAGCTAACATATTGTTACATCCCCCTGCTGGTCATACACGCTTCTATGTCTCATGATGTCTTAGGACTGTTTTCCCTCAGGTGTATATGATCCGGCCTGATTATGAGGACCCTGATAAAGAGGGGGCGGTGACCTTGGCTCACTCTCTGTCCATCTTCCAGCCTCGGCAGCAGCAGTATTGCTGTTGTGTTTGACATTATTCTGATTTCTACTTTGTTGTTTCTTTTGTTTTGTGATGGGTTCGGTAGTCCTGTTTTCGCGGCTTTATTTCTGTTAGGTTTAGGTTCTAATGTTTTAGGGTAGAGGGTTGAAACCCAGATCCTACGGCCCATTGTGGGTTGGTCTGGGGAGCTTCCCTTCTTTTTTTACTTTTGGCCAGCCCATCAGTCTTTGTTACTTTCTGTTGGTGTTGGTTTGTGGTTAAATTTTGGTCTGTTAATAAATATCATGTTTTTTCCTGCAACTTCTTGGCTTGTTTAGTTATGTTGGACCTCTTTTGTGGAGAGCTTTCTGGGGGTTGTAACACATATGTTTTGGATTATTTCAGGTATTTACAGTGTAGCTGATTTGTCTGATTGTAGTTCTATTGTCACCCTCCATATGTTTTCCAATTCAGAATCATGGATAGACCAGATTAAATGACTCTTGATACAAGTACTAAGGTAAGGGTTAATGATACAATTGGAGAGCCAAACATGAGTTGATGCAGCTGCATCAGGAATCTCCTAGCACGTCTGGCTGCGCCATGGAGGTCCATTAGAGTACTGGCTGTGCACAAATAATGACTAAATCAGCGAGAGGAAATAAGATATGTGAAAAAGATTGGTGGTGTGGGTGTTGATCCACCGGTAGCATTTTAAGTAAAACCGAATGGTCTGATGAGGTAGATTTTCTTCCAAAGTTAGGTTACTGTGACACATAAAACGTCTCGTCTTTAGACATAGTGTCTCCTCTGAAGTCAAGTTAGGTTTATTTGTATAGCCCTTAATCACAGTTACAGTCTCAAAGGACTTCATAACACCCACATGATGAAAACAATAAATGACAACATACAACATCCCCAAACCTTAAACCGTCACCAAGAACAAGGAAAAACTCCCACGGAAAAAAATGGAAGAGACCTTGGGAGGGGCTACTCAGAGAGGGATCCCTACCAGGGCGGTCAGGTGTGCAATTGGTGTCAAAAGTGGGCCAACAAAGATTTAAATGGAACATAAAGTACACAGAATAAACACAATAAGGACACTGGGTGAAGCATCCAGATCTTAACAGCGGCTCAGTCAGCATTGTCTTAAGAATTGGGGACAACGAGGATGCTGATACAGAAGAAGAAGAAGAAGATATGCAAATGCAATAATACAAGTCTCGATGATGCAAAGGCATGTACTAAGATTTCTGCATCTGCCGTTGTTAATATAGGTTGAATCTTAGCAATACTGCGAAGGTGGTAAAAGATAACAAAGATTGCCAAAGTACCAATTAAAATCATGTTGGGTGTGAAATTTCATCGTTTGCCTACTGATATAGAGAGACGTGAGTAGCAACAATTTATAAATCTTAGATGCCTGCTTTCTCACCAAAGTTTTTCTCTTTGAGATTAATTGGATAGTTCACCCAACCTGAGTAGAAATTCTGAAATGCATCGTTACTTTTGTGCACCTTAAGGATTTCCCTGGAATACAAAGATGGGTCGTGAGATGTAGTGGGTTGTGTACGTTATTTCATGGAAAGACAGATCTGCAGATGTTAGTGGCGTCATCGATGTTAGGCTCGCAGCCTCCAAGAACTTAAGATATCGTTCCCTTTCTTCCGGAGTGCTTGTTCATGGTTGTTTGTTGTACAGCCTGATCATAATGAAATGCTGTTTGGGAGTCAATATAGCGGCGGCAACAAAACACTGACGTCACCGCAAGTCGTGGAAGTTATTTTCCATTTGCAATCCTTCCCCATGAGAATGTTTGTGTACATCCTTCATCAATGGGGACTTTTATACTATGTCTACATATAGGCTGTCTGGCATAACGTCAGGTTGGGGCAAACAGCTGGGTTGTTTCACAAATTGCTTAGGCTCTACTTTGAATTCCTTGAAGCAAAGATCATCTGCTTCTGCACAAGCATCAGTCAAGTGGCTAGCAACTTGGTCACTGCGCAATCAGGCATAGAGGACATAAGATGTGCAACTGAATCACCTATCGTAGCCATATCCCACTTGTTAGTCAAATACACGTTATGCTGTGCTGGCTCTGAATTTCAAGCTGCTCCTTCTAGGTGCGTGACGCATTCTGCCTACACCCACAGCTAAAAGTCATATCCACCGTGCTTAATGGCCTCCTTTAGCTCAGGGGAGGCGAAGGTGCTCTTAGCCTGCCACATTTTCCTAATTGTTTTTTAATTACACCTTTGACTGTATCATCTGCAGTAATTTGAGACAGCAGGTCAGTTTCCTGATAGGGGATAAAACATTAATTCAGAATTACGTATAGTCCCGGTAAGTCCTGGCAATTCACCCTTGACTTTTCTTTTTTAAAACAAGGAGAGTTTACCAAGGGTATTTTTATGTCCCACCACCATGGTGCATGCTATACAGGACATTATGTCTGTCTTGTTACTGAACACAGTAACTCAAGAACAATACGTGATAGAAACATCATACTTACACCACGGGTACCTTCTATGGAGTAGATGATCTGATTAGATTTTGGAGCACCTTGCTACATAAATCTGATATTAATGATTAATGTATCACGTTGATTATGGTGGGACATTAGAGTGCCTCTTGTTTATTTTGTCAGAGAGTTGGGAAGTGGAGACACAGAAGAGAAGTGGGGGCACATGTGATTCCAGAAGTGGGAAGCTTGTCTTTAATGTTTACACCAGTCACCAAGGTCTCTTGATGATCGCAGCAGTCTAAACCTAGATCAAAGTTTGAAATTGATGTCCCCTTGTGATTGGCTGAACTGAGTTTGCACAATAGAACCAATGAGATTAGTTCTACAGTTTCAAACAAATGAAACTAAGGTCTGTCTTCATTCTGATCGTTATTATCATTTACTGTAATAATGGTGCCTTGGGTCAATGCCATGGCAGTTACCAATTATCGCAGTTCATAATGATGGTGGACATGTTTTTAATGTACAGCTCACAGTCAACAATTCAGTTCGAAGGCTTTTAGAAAGCATCTATACTTCGCTTCTTATTTTCTCTTCCCTGCTATGCTTTCATTAGATATCAATCTAGATGGACTCCAGTGAAGCGGAAGCAGTCAATATGACCTTGTTCTATACCACGAACTCTGGCATAGAACGAACTCTGAATCGCAGGCAGCCTATGTCAGGTGCATTGGTTTTTGTAAAGTAAAAGGTGCTGAAGCAGAAAGAACAAGCACCCTGATTGCCTTCAAATACTGGCATTTTGATAATCTCCACTTTGCTTAATATATACACAATTGTAAGGCTCTGGAGCATGTGGCAGTTCCTTCACTGTGTTTAGGTTTTACTTAATTTTGTTTCTGATTCTGCCACAAAATTGTGAACTTGAAATCATGGAAATAATATAACAGTGGCTACACTATTTTTTTATGTTGACTAGCCAGCTGAAATACAGTTTGCAAAGCCAGTAAAAGGCTAAAGAAAGTGTGATTATTATGTGATTTATCATGAAATAGAACTTAATTTATTATCCAGTTTCTTATCCAAATTATTTTTATATCATTAATGCACTTTCATTCAGTATGGGGAGACAAAGTTGTCAGCAATACCCTACTCTGCTAAGGCAGCATACTGTCGCAGGGCTACACAGCATACCCATTAGACTACATTGTTGAATGTAATAACCAAATGATGGTTGCTGCTGGTGGTAATAGTGCCTTAAGGTTATAGTTGTCAGTGATCATCTCCAGCAATGAGCATTACTGGCTAAGTCCTCCCTGCACCCATCCTCCAGGACCCATAAAGGCCACCCTGCGCTTTTGTTCAGCCAATCAAGATATGCACGGACATTAGCTTCGAAAGCCAAATGGTGCAATTCAACCCTGACCTGCCTTCAGCGTGAAATGAATTGAGACTGAATTATTCTCCCCCAGTTACTTTCCTATGCAGCACCATCATAAAGAGCAGTCGCTCTAATTTCCTTTGACAAATCGTTAAAGAGCCCTGCACTCTTGTGTTAATTCATCTTTACTCAGGCTACTTCAGTACAGTACTATGCACACACTGTACTCAGACAGAATAAGAATTACAACACAACGCGCTGTTACGGTTTAGACAGGATATCATCAATGTTGGGGTTTGGTAGGGGCAGATTTGGATATCAGCAGTTAATAATTAATAATTGTGAGATTATTAATTTTCATAAATTTATTGACGGGAGTCAATGTTAACGGGGCACCACCCTGGAATCAGGGACCGATAACCAAACCTTTAATTCAGTCTCGAAATGGCTGTTCACTCCCAAATGACAGTGTATAAGGACCACTGTACATTTATGAGTGAACAGTGAAGGGTGAGTCCGTACACAGGCCCTTACAACCAACCGTTATTACAACACAGAGTTTATTTAACTTTAGTAATATCAATCAATAATCAATAATACTTCAGTTAATCAACAACTACTACACGATTAACTATCAGTCTAAACTAACAACTAGCAAAACACAAACAGTATATGGCAAGTGTGGCTTATATGTGTGTGTGTGCGTGTGTGCGTGAGAGAGAGAGAGAGAGAGAGAGAGAGGGGGTTGGCGGACGTAACCACGTGAGTGGAGAGTCTCGCGAGAGAGAGAGGGGAACCAAGATAACGGACGTGACCACGTGAGTGGGACGTCTCGCGAG
>CABFOQ010008555.1:3540-16928 GCA_900660455.1 Gephyroberyx darwinii
CACAGTATCTAGTATGCCTAAAGACTTAAGCCTAAAAATATTAGTGGTATTGATCACACAAAACAATTTACTACTTTATCAAAGATGTGATTTATTATTGGTAAAACATCTCTCTGTCTTTTGACTAGCAAACAGGAGCGATGCTGTATAGCCATCCAAGCAGCAGAGTTCATGTTTGCTAATGAATTTCAAGGCTTTGGCGCCACTACCGGTATCCATGGCGACGAGATCAACATGTCACCGTGTTCCACTGCATGCAACTGTCTCTTTGGGAAAGATGTGATGTTTTAGTAATTTTAATGATATTTTAGGCTATGAATATTGTATGAATTTAGACTCTCTGGTAATTCTGCCATATTTGTTTCCCCCAGCTTTAATTGCAGATTGGCCTTTATTTACACAGACACACAACAATAATCCAGCCAGTATTCTTTATTGTTTTACAGTGCGTATGGTGTTCTGTAGTCCTGCATAGAACAATGCACATTTTGCACATCATGTATATAAGCTGTAACTTCATATATATTTGTTCTTCATATTCCCATATTGTTATTTGTATATAATGCATATATTATTATTATTATTATTTTTATTTTTATAGAAATTTTCAGTTATTCTATTTGGCATATTGTAATATTGAACTTTTTTTTTAAATTTACAATTTTTTTACTTTGTCTTAGAATGTTTCACTGGACACATTGCAATTGGTTGGTTGCGTTATGTTTAACACTCCCCATTCGCTCTATTCTAATTTCTATGCTATTCTATCACTGAATTTCATTGCATTTTCATCTAATCTTACATTTAATTTTTCCTTGTTTTCTTTCAGATTAGAAATAAGCAATGATGTCTTTTTTTCTCTTTTCTTCTTTTTTATACCTTTCTTTCAGTCTGGGAAGTTTTTCAGCAGTAGGAGGCCAGGTGGTGCTGAATTAACGGGGAAATGCTGACACGTGTTCACAAGTTGGAATCGGGCAGGTTCACACCATATCACTTCCAGGTCATCTGCTCATTATGTAGCGGTTCAGCTGGTTATCTCCTGAGCGCTTGTTAAAAGGCAGAGGTTTGATGTAATCCACCGCGGAGCGACAATCGAGGGAGCGACAACCAGTGATCGATAGCCCACAGCCGCTGGTATCCAGTGATGTGAGAGAACCCCTGAAAAGCCGCCGCCAACTCCTTGAAGCCTGATAAGAAACCCTGGATAGTCTTGAGAAATCCCAGACAAGCTGTTTTCAATTCCTTTTGAGTCCACTTTCTCGGTCGAGCCCCGCCCTAAGCGAACGCAAGTCGAGTATCGATCTACTGACTTTGACAAGAGAAGGTCAAGCTTTTCTGGTGTGGAGGAAAAAAAGTCCACAACCTTAATGTATAGCTACATTTCCAAGTTAGGCGTGTTTCCATCAGCTTCCATCAACTTGAGATGGAGAGTCTTTACACTACGTCAATATTTGTTTGACAAATCCATTCCCTTATTTATCGCATAAAAAGTGAATGTGAAAGCTTTTTGGTCATGGTGAGGAAATTTGATTGAAATTAGCTGCTTCCATTAAGGCTTTCTAATTCAATATATCTTAATTCACATAAAAATACTGGGACTTTTGACGTGAATGCGAGGGATCTGAGAAACCTCTATTGTCTATTGTCTTCATGGATCAGAATCGGCTTTAACACATTCCAACAAACTGTTCTTCATGTTATGAGTGAGGATGGGGGAGCAACTTAAGGTTAATAACCTTGGTCTGCTGAGTGGTGGGGCCAGCTGTGATTTTCTTATTAAATGTGCATGTATGCGTGTGTGTGTGTGTGTGTGTGTGTGCATCAGGAGGAGTGTGTGTACCCTGGTGGCCTGGGGCAAAATTAAATGGATTGGATTGAATTGAGGGTCAGAGGAAACAAATGCAAAAGCTCTCATCGCGGAAATAATAATGCATCAGCAGACATGGTTGGACAAGAAGACATGCAGTGCATCACCTGGAATGATCATGGAAATGGGTGGCAACTTTGACCTGAACTACGAGGGTTTACTCCCAGTCCGATTCCAAGTTTCCAGTACCTGCTGTGGTTTAAAAATGCCTCTTGTTTGCCTTAAAGGTGCATGAGTATGATTTTTACTGCAGCACAGAATAAGCACAATATACCTGAGAGGATCACTATCAATAAGTCATCGATTATTTGGCCAGGCGCCAAAAAAAAGGCCGGTGCCGCACTCGTGTTACATTCTCTAACAACTCTTAGATTCTTATTTCTTATCAACCTCTTATAATGTCTTTTCACCTTCTGGAAAGCGCTTTGGAAACACTCGCTTTTGAAAAAGCTGCTGTACAAATACAGTTTATTATTAACAATGCACCCCCATCCACATGAATCCATTCATGTGTGCATGTAGGCATATGTGCATGGGCGAGTGGGAGGAAAAATCGGTCACCAGACTTGATAGAATATGACCCAGGGCCTTGTAGAACAAACCTTTCCTCCCCCTTTTAAGTGTGTGTGTGTGGATGGAAGGCTACTACTACCCCCAGATAACTGGCTGATAAGCAAAGCTGTCAAATTCATTTTATGCATGAGGTGCCAGAAATTTGACAGTTGCCTTTCCCCTACCAAATATGTTTTGACAGCTAGCTAGCAGAGCATTGCCTACAACTGTATGTCTTGTGTAAGGCACAGATGGGCTACTTTCATTAGGTGGGATGAGTCTTTGTGAAGCCGTACAATCCTGTTCGACAGCTGACGTGAGCAGCAGCAGAGGCCTCGTAGGAATGCGTAGGGTTCATGTATTAAATAGCTGTAGAAGTATTTAAGTATTTCTCTTAAGGTTTTCTTTTTCCCAAGGATGTCTGGATGGATGTCTGCTAAGACAGTCTCTGACTGATTTCTGAGGTGAGGAAAAATACTAAGCCTTTTGCCACAGCTCACTGTAAAGGAAAACTCCACCCTAAAACACTGTTAAAAAACAGCTCAGGTAAATGTCAGGTTTTGGTGTCAGCCCCTCAGAGTCAAAGAGCAAGGGCTTCTTTCTAGACCGACAATCAACAATCATACAGGGAGAAATCCATCCAATCCAAGAGGAGAGAGACCAATTTCTCCACCAACAGTAGCCTCAATAGACCAGAATGCAAAGCAGCCACAATGCATTTTGAGTAAGGGGTGTGATCTCACCTTTTCTCACTGGGAAAATGTACTATCTTGCATACTATTACCATTGCTGTTGTTACTGCTCTCTCCACCTACACTTAAAACCCATATACAAGTTGAGGCAAGGTCTTGGCCGTGGTCAAAAGTCATTCTGGGAGGTGACAAATGTAAACTTACGAACAATAGTGAGAGAGCTAGCGCCTCGGCTATCGCTATAGAAAGGGTAGTGAAGTCTTCAAAAATACAAACCGTTACCTCTCACTGCCACTTGGGGCCGCCAAACACTAAATTAGATAAAGTTACGTAGTGCAGCTTTAAATTAAGATTCTTCATGTGAATGGACACTGGTTTTCTGGGAGGAATAATGCTTCAGCTGAGGAGAAAATATATATTATTAGTGATTAGACCGTTCCATCAGTCAGTCTTCTGACTGGCATTCTTGGCTGGGTGAGTACAATGAGTTGATTTGAGGTATTGATCAGTGTACTTGCTTGACATATTGTGTGTAAACAATATTTGCTATAAGTAGATGTGAGGCTGTCAGGTGAAAATCAATCATATCGGCATCTTGATATCATCACAACAAGGCCAGCGCGCAGCATGGTAAGAAAGTGCCTTGCTCCAACTAAACAGGGTTAGCGGTCTGAAGGATGGAACAAATCCCCTCAAACCAGCTGGGGAAATGGAGGAAGTGAATGAGTAGAATAATATAGTGTCTTTTCTCATGATTTATACTATACAATATTTGTGCTAATATTCAGCAGCTTTAAATTGAACCATTTGACAAATATTCTCCCAGAAGTGTGTTCTTGTCAGGGTGGCAAAGCCTCTGAAACAGCATGGAGACACTAAAATGCTACATTTAAACCCAGAATACTACTACTACTAATAATAATAATAATAACAAAACTAACAGTAAGAAAACATATTCATGCATGTGAAAATCTGACCATAATGAGGTTCAGGTCTTTCTATAGACAACCAGAAACCAAAAAGAAGAATGCTCTATGCTATTTCAATATATTTAACATGAATACTAAATGGAAAATAAAACAAATGTGTGTGACAGTCTTCCAAACTCAGGAGCTTCTCTCAATAATATGCAGCGCCCTCTAGTGTGCATAGTTCACCCTCCAACTAACTGGATTAAAGAGCAGGGTATGCAGGTCGGTCAATCACGTGTGTGTTTGTGTGTGTTATCTTCCATACTTTTTTCCCTGTAAATGTGATGAATGTGGTAATTATTACATTATTAGGTTTTATGACATTAATGGGAAGGGTGAAATGTACAGTTTTCAAAAAAAGTAAATAACTGAACTGATAATGTAAAACAATTCAATTCCAATTTACAAATTTGGTTATTAACATAATGGAGATGTATGGATATGTATACATTAATGGGAAACCTATGACACTAACAGGATTATTACACTATTAGCTGCACATAGTTATTATGTTAATGGTTTGTTATGCTAATGGGAAGTTATTATAGGACATTAGCAGAGATCCTCATGATATTACTATCATTATTATGCTCTCTCGCCCTCATTCATAACCGTGGACAGAAAATATCCCATCATGCCTCAGGTTTAACTAACGCCGTGCATCTCCGACACATTGTCTCTAGAGGTGTCCTGCTAAAACAGCCGTGCTTTAATCCAATAGCTCACCATGTGGAAAAAAACCC
Source organism: Gephyroberyx darwinii (assembly GCA_900660455.1). Classification (NCBI taxonomy): domain Eukaryota; kingdom Metazoa; phylum Chordata; class Actinopteri; order Trachichthyiformes; family Trachichthyidae; genus Gephyroberyx; species Gephyroberyx darwinii. The sequence continues at coordinate 8,366 of CABFOQ010008555.1, forward strand.
ATATCCCTACACAGCCACAGACCCATGCTGCCTTTCAAAGGCAACAACTACTTTTTGACAATGTAGTTGTACAAAAGTAGTTGTTTCTTGACATTACCTCTACGTCGTGTTATCAATCTTGCGTCTACATTTCGATTTTGATCGAGGCTCAACTCTAAAGCTCAATTTGAGGGTGTCACAAATAGCTTTCGGTTTCGGTTGTCCTAACGGTTAGAGAGGCCGACCCATCACCGGAGGGTCGCTGGTTCGATCTCCGACACCTCCAGGAGGGCGTATTCCAGCTGTGAGCTGGTGATTGGAAAATGACTGGTGTCACAGCTACGGTGCCCACCAACACTGCCGAAGCACCCTTGAGCAAGGCACTTAACCCCCAAAAACTGCTCCAGGTGCGCTGCTCTGTCCTCTGATCTGTGCTGCATGTGCATGTGTGTGGGGTGATATATATCTGTGTGTGTATCTAGTCAGGGGTGTGCAAAAAATGCATTTCGTTGTCTCAGTACTTGTACTCTGTGCAATGATAATAAAGTTGAATCTAATCTTATTAACCACAAAATGTGAGGGGCAGTGACTCCTTACTGCCTTGGCTTTTTAACATTTCCACTGAAGTTACTGCAGTGCCTGCCTCCATTTCCGCAAGATAATCCATTGTTCAGGGGTGCCACTGATGACTAGAAGTGAAAATGTTAATATCGCGGTACAACCAACCAGTGCTGACCCCCAGCCAAACAACCACCTAAGTCTTAAAATGACTTACTTTTACTTTCTTAAATCCTGAAAAGATGAATTTAGCAGCTGTGATGTAACACCATTAGGGTTCAACCAATATGGGTTTTTGAAGGCCAACACTGATATTTTGGGATTGAAGTGGCCAATAGACAATATTTTGTCTATTAAAGAAATCCAAAAAGTATTAATTCAGTATTAGAATTGTGTTCCTGTCAAGGTGGAAAAGCCTCTGAAACCCAAAACACTACTACTACTACTACTATTGTATTACTATTATTACTACTCCTACTAATAGTAATGATAATATATTCACGCCTGCTTGTGTGGAATGTGATCAAAATGTCTCATCAGAATCAATTCAGGTTAAGGGCTTCCCATAGACAACCAATGTAGTATTCATCAATTCTACAATAATCAATCAAACTGCATCATATCCATCACATCAGAGGTGGACAACACTGACTGGACCAGATCTGATTTCTCACAAAAAGCCAATATCGGCTCCATATATCAGCCTGTACCCTAGTATCTTCTATGGGTGTAATCTGCTAAGAAGATAGATGACAGACAGATAACAGTACATTACACTGGGGGAATTTTCTCTCTCTGTCTCTCTCTCACATACACACACTCAGCCTGGCAATGAATCCTGATCATGCATGTGATTTAATATAAAGGTAATTCTGGAGGAAATAATGAATGTGTTCTCTTTAGGGAGAGGCTCCGTTTGACGATGTCCCAGAAAACCCTTGTACCTCAAATACTGCTTATTTGGATTTATTGCTGGAAATGACATGTGACATACCTCCACCCCCACACTCTACGACCCTGTAATCAAGTCAAAGCATTGAAAAATGACTTCACATTTTAAAGGTGCTCAGGCATCCATCTGAAAATGAAACACTTTTTCATCATTTCCAAAATAGTTGACTTTTTGAGATGCAAAGGTTTTCACCACGGTTATATAATAGCTCCAAAAACAGAAGGCAGTTCTGTACTGAGTGTGTGTGTGTTTTTGTGTGAAAAATGACACTAATAGCACACAAAGAAGAAGACTGAGCTATAACTCTTTCCTGTGAAGTAGAACACACACTAAGGACCACATCTAGAGAGACAGATAGATAGATAGATAGATAGATAGATAGATAGATAGATAGATAGGTAGGTAGGTAGGTAGATAGATAGATAGATAGATAGCAGTGCCCTATAAGGTGCCCTTATAATGGTTTAAACTTGACGTTCCCTATGGGTGCCCTTCCAATGGAAAAGGGTGCCGGTACGAAGTGCCCTCTATGCCGCTGTCTCTAAACAAATAAATACATGATCTTTATATAAATAAAGATTATTAGTCTGTATTATTATAATAAGAATATAACCTACAAAGGCTGTAGCCGTGCGTACTGGCTGTGCCTAATGATACAATGGCTGCTTTGGCGTTGCTGGAAGATATTGCTATTGCGCAATTTAGGCAAGAACGAGTCTTCAGATACTGTACTGATTTTCTGGCCCATGATGATGATCTGGCTAATGCGCCGCTTTCGATTTCCAAGAGCTGTTCTCTTGAATTGTGTGCTGAACTGGGTCCTGTGTTGGAACGGCACTCTCGGAGAAACCCTGCCATCCCCGTACATCTACAGGTATTGACAACAATCGGGTTTTTAGCGACGGGGACGTTTCAGCGACAGATCAGGGATATCCCAGTCTGCCCTGAGCCGGGTCATGCCTATGGTGTGGGGATCATTTCTTTGAGTAATAGATACATCAGGTTCCCTTACACAGAAGTTGAATAGGCCAACATCAAAATGCAATTTCCAGCGATGTCCGGTTTCCCAAATGTAATATATGTATATAATATTGTATTGTATAATATGTATATAATATTTTATACCCTCAGGTGACAATGGGTATGCATTGAAGCCATGGCTACTTATGCCATTTACAAACCCGCAGAGCGCACAACAGACGCGCTATGTGGCGCTATGTGGTGCACAGCCATGAGCGCTCTGTGGTAGAGCGTTGCATTGGGCTTTTAAAAGGGAGATGGTTTCAGTTACTTTCTGCCATTCAACTTGTTTCATTTTGTTGGTAATGCCAGAGCTTAGGCTTCCAAATAATACCTGTTTTCTTCTGTCAATTTGATCAACCATTATTTCAAGTTCACAGTCGGTAGAATTGTCTCCTCAAAACTAAACTAAATGCTGGCCCTTTATATGCAAACCAGGCAGTTGGGGGTGTGTTGGAAGCCATTTATAGTAAATTGTGGGCATGGTCAGAAGGCTCGTGCACGTGTGCACAATTTCGGGATGATTGAGATGTATGGGGAAAAAACACGTGTGAACAGACGTACGTGGGGTTTGATACAGCTGACGAAAAGACTGCGTATGCATGTTTCCTGTTTTGTGCGTACACAGATTTCTACACGTAAATATACACAGAGTTTTATACATTTGGCCCCTGGTCTTAGAGTGCCAAATCAAGGCAGCATTTTGTTCGTTTTTTCAATTTAGTTGAGAGTCTATACACTTCCGTAGCCAGATCTCCAAAGCATGCAATGCAACAGTCCATGTACCCTGACCAAAGAGTCTGTGAATTGAAAAGGCTGTCTGACACACGGTGGGCATGCAGAGAAGATGCTCTGAGATCCCTGAAGAAGGTCCTTTCTGCCGTGGTGAAGCTGCTTCAGAACATGGCTGATAGTGATCCACCAGACCCTGCAGCAGGTGATGCCCGGATGCTCTTGCGTAGCATAGATTTTGAATTTATTCTATGCATGGAGATTGGCACACCTGTCTTCAATGAGACTGCCATCGCATCTGCTTCACTTCAGAGAAAAGACCTTGATTTGTCAGCATCATACATCATTGTGGAGGGAGTCATACAAAGAGTGAAAGCAATGAGGAAGGATGAAGAGTTCAAGGTCCTTTTTTCAAAAGCAAAAGGGCAAGCAGAGGCAGCAGGCATTGAGGTTCCAGATGAAATACCTGGACAAGCCAGACGCAGGAAGGTACCTCAAAGGTACAAGTATACCTCCCAATCTGCTACGGAGGAATACCAAGCCCAAAACTTGGAGGAACACTACCGAGGAAAGGTGTTCTTTACCTTTCTTGATATACTCTCCCAGGAGCTACACCAGAGATTCAAGGGGAAGGATGACATGCCAACTGGGTCGATCCCATCAGGTCAAATGACAGAGTTGCCCTATCTGTCAGAGATGCGTGCCAGTTTTATGATGTGGAGGAAGAAAATGTTGCCACCAAACTCGAAGGTATTCACTCATCATATGCTCTCCCATCCAGCAATGTCAAAGCTGTGCTAAGGTGCCTTAAAGAGAACGATGTGGAATCAGTTTTCCCTAATCTGACTATGCTCCTCAAAACAGATGCTACAATCCCAGTGACAACTGCTTCAGTAGAGCGATCGTTCTCTGAACTGAAGCTGATTAAAAGCCATAAACACATGGCCAAAAGAAGAATTCTGCTATGACTGCACCACCCACCATCTCCCTTCCCTGACTACTAAACTCCCAAATCATAGCTTTCTCATTGACATTATCACATCTGTGTGTGTGTTTGTGAAACAAATGTTAATAGTTCCCTCTGTGTTTTACTTCGGAGGTGTTTGTAAAATAAACATTTTAAAGGTTTATAGTTCCCTGTGTGTTTTTATCGTAGAGGTGTGGTTATACTTTTAATCTGGATCGCCTAATAACATAATGTTAATCTTAATCAAGGGTGAAGACTATTTCATCATACATGATGCATCATAGCCTTCTGCGCACTGGTGGGGCCCCATGTCGTGCAGTAGGTGCCCTTTTCGCCCCTGCCCTTCAAATAGCCTGAGTCCGCCACTGGATGGATGGATGGATGGATGGATGGATGGATGAGATAGATAGATAGATAGATAGATAGATAGATAGATAGATAGATAGATAGATAGATAGATCTTAACAATTTCCAAATCTGCCAACTCGAGGTCAGTCGGCTTTTAAATGTAAATGTCGTCAGCGGCAGGCATTAGCGCGGCGTAATGAAAGCTCTGTGAAGTCATTAACCTCACTTTCAGAAGCCTCGCTCCGGCCCGCAGAATTATGATATTAGCCAAAACTGCGGCGGTTTGTAGTAACCTGGAAATGAGCCCCCGAGCTGCACTCTCCGCTCCGACATTAATGGCTATTCACATTTGAGAGTGTGAAATTACGTGGGAGAATACCGATGGATTTTCTTTATGAAAATGTATTTTAATTTAAATGACTTTTTGTCAAGTCCTCCAAGTGTAGCTGTGTTTGCTCTTCCTCTCTAGTGAGCGAGGTCAGCAACAGTGGTGTTTTTCCACAAATGATGTGCAAATGACCCCTCCTGCTCAATGAGACAATAGTGTTTGGAGGTGTGGTCTAATTGTGGGGGGAGTATACACACACACACACACACACACAACACATACTGTATATACACTCTGCTAAAGTAAGGAATGGGGAGGAAAATCCCCGGAGCTCTGATGCCTTGCACCTTGGCTTTTACTCCAGTTCTGTCAAGGAAGGTGTGATGTGTGATGTGTGATGTGTGTGTGTGTGTGTCAGTGAGAGTGAGTGAGAGAGAGAGAGAGGCTGAGGTGGGAATAGTGCACCTTGAGGCCATGTCTTATCAAAAATAGAAGTGGCTGTTGTTGTAACTGTTGTAGTCTGCATGAGGCTTGTTAAGCAATGTTTGTAGCTTTTTTTCATTCTTCTTCAGTGGTATTAAAGAACACACCAAAATATCCTCACACTTTACTGACATTTTACTTTAGTGGAAATAAAATGATGCCATGTAAAAAGTTTAAGAAGACAACTTGATACATGATAGTACATGCGTCATGTATATATTATTCCATCTGTGATTAATAACATATAATATGTCCACCCCCATTACTCAGTAACGTTACTACACTGATGTTTCTTTTGCTACTAGCTATCCAACTAGCTAGCAAAGCTAGGTAACTAGCTAGTAACAACCAGGCTAACACAAACATAATACTGTAGCTGGATGGATGTTAACTTTACTATCATGGATACTTTGAGCATTTCAGCGTTTCAGTTAGTTAACGAATCCTCCACAGGCTTGAACAGGTTTGATGTAAATGTAATTTACAATTGGGAAGTTTCTGAGCCAATTCTAATGGAGAGCCTACACAATTTACTGTGTATATTGTATAATACTATAAAGCATACTTAAAAGTATGTGTGTGTGTGTGTGTGTGTGTGTGGGATGTCCATTCCCCTGGATGCTTGGCTGACCAAGTGGTGCCTCCATTACACTGAAATGAATCCTAGAGAGATGGACTTTCTCCCCATCAAAATCGTATCCATCCACCCGAGACCTTGCTTGGTGAGTGCGTAAAATATCTGATTAATGAGAAATGACTACAGACTTTATAGAGACTTGGTCTCTATAGAGTCTGTAGTCCTTAATAGTGAGTTTAGAGTGATTTATTGTACTTAATGTTGTTTAATCCGCTATAGTATTTGCTATTGTGTTGTGTATGTGGTATTAATATTGTATAGTGGTTTTATAGTAACCTTATCATATTTCTGAATGTTTATCTCCTATGACATCACAATAATATTCCTATAGGGACTTACTATAGTGTATCTGTGATGCTCAATAATGACTTGACCTTATTGTGCTTTATGGTATTTCTTTAATTCCTATGGTATCACCATAAGAGTCCTATAATATTCCTATGGAGACTTAATATGGTTCAAGTCATGAACGGTGCTCAGTAATGACCTTAACGTACTTGATGGTATTTTACCTATAGTAGCTTCATAATATTAAATATATATATATATTGTGATATATTTGTATTAGTTTGTTCTTTTGTGTGATTTTGTGATAGAAAGAGAGAGAGAAATATTGGCCTTGTATTAAAAATCCATCTGTCACCCACCCCTGATATGATGGACATTCCTGACTGACCACAGCTAGTCCAACTCCAATTCTAATGCAGCATTTTGATCATGCATGAATATGTATATTAGAATAATTTTTCCATCAGATTGGGTAGCATGTGAGTAAAATACTCCCACACAACAGCTTCAGGGTGTCTATAAAACCTGCAATGAAACCTGCCTCAGCCTGCCCCAAGGAGCTGCTAGCCCACCTAATAGAATTTAATACAGCTTTCACTGGAGAGTTTTAGTGTCCTGTGGTGGTCTAAAGGCTGTTTCAGAGGCTTATCCATCCTGAAAATAACACAATTCTGGGTGATTGTGTTGGGGCAGCAGCATGTTACAGTAATCTGAATACTTTTTCCAGTAGTGAGTAGTGTAACAAATTACTATTTCAATTTCAGTTGTAACATTACCGTTAGTTTTGTTATCGCCTCCTCTAAATACTGTACCGGACTGATTGAATTATCCAAGAACTATGATTATCTCCATCCCTATTAGATGAGAAATGGTACAAAAGTTGGAAGTAATCTCACTACTTTGATGAGAAATACTTACTGCTCCTAAGCAAAGCACTAATATTACTTTGGAAATAGGTATAACCATTCTAAAATAATTAAATTGCACCTATTTGAGGCCACAAAGAAGTTGCAGTATCTAGCGAGCTGTCGTGTCATTGAAAGTATCCTGCAAGTAGCTACGTTTACCATTTTAAGAGCTATGGCGCAACATTTGAACTGCCCCCCCCAAAAAATGCTGTGACCTGGCATGACTATAATTACATTACAATTGACTCCAACTCAAGTTGGACACACACACACACACACCCCCAACACACACACTCTGCCCATTTACATGTCTTACATGTTTACACACCAGCGCCTCATCACATTCTTCCAGATTATACTCTATCAGCCAAAGTTTATGGCCAGCGATAATAGTCAGTGAGCCTCCCCCAACGTGCTAAATATTTCCTGCAAGCCCCAGTGTGTGTGTGTGTGTGGAGTCATCACATTGAGCTGAAGGGAGAGGCTTTAATGCTGGCTCTAGCTGCTTTTGGAGGCAGACTGTTCCTCTGGGGTTACAGGGAGGCTCTCCTATTAATGGTAATTGCTCAGTTTTCACCAGAGCCAGCGGTAATGTATAAGTGGTTATCAGCCTGAGGCCCGTCAGCACTGCGCTCTCTCTCTCTATGTGTCTCTAAAGCCTGCCCGCCCACAATGCTAATGTTACCGATTTTCAGTTTAATTCAGTGAGCTGCAGGATGAAGAAGAGGAGACTCAATAGCTTTTTTGTGTGTGTGTTACTTCAAGGGTGGAAATAATTAATTACATTTACTCTCATTACAGTTATTGATTAGCTTGAGTAGCTGTTTTTGTGCGCTTGTACTTTTTGCGTTTTACATCCCAACCAATCACAGAGGGCAGATTTAACAGTCTCTCCATACGCATTGCATCTGCATCAGTAACAGTAAATACTCTGATTTGTCCATGATATATTAGTTAACATTAGCCAAAGAGCCATCTAGACAATTACAGTATTATTGGTTGGTGTTAAGCTGGTTGTTGTAGTCGAGCTACTTCGCAATGAAAAATCTGTCGTCACATGGTATGGGTGTGTAGGTATGAATGCATGAGTGTGTGTGTGGGCAGCCTGCTGACTGCTGTTGTTCTGTGAAGATTGATCACAGTCATTTGAATTATGTCACAGCCCTCATTAGCTGCTTAATTTGCTTTCTCAGCTCAGTCAATGGGAACAGATTAGCAGCTGATTCCACAATGGGCTTCAACAGAGTCCTACTAATTATTAACCACGGCAGATAGGCTTGAGTGTGTGCGTGCGTGCACATGTGTGTGCGTGTGGGGAGGCAGGCAGGCAGAAAGACAGCAAAAGCAAGTTATAAACGAGTGT
>CABFOQ010008555.1:16979-30483 GCA_900660455.1 Gephyroberyx darwinii
GGGGGGGGGGTCAACTAACACACTGCCTCGTTCAATGAGTGGCTGAGCTTGTCTGCTGTGTGTGTGTTCGGCTGTGTCTCCACTCTCTTTTCCTCTCAGGTTGTGGCTGCGGCCATCCCGTGTGGTCCTCGACGACTGAGACGGCGACCTTGATGTCAACAGTCCGGACATCCCCACCAAGTGTTCTTATTGTGTTTATGTGTGTATTCTGTTTATGTTCCATACTTGACATGACTTTTAAAATTGTGTACTATGTAATAAAAACTCAATCACTCTGGCATTGATGTTAACTGAAGGTACACAATCACAATCCGGTTTATCCAAATTGCCAAAACCAGAGGAATCACTTTTATATATTCAAACATGTTAAGTAAAATTGCCTTGTTAACTTTTTAAACGTTTTAAAGTGACTTTTTTAAAATTTATTTATTTTTTTTACAGCTGTCGACATGTAAAGCGGACCTCTCAGTTCCCCACTGCTCTCACAGCAGCAGAAGCCTTCACACAGTGTTCCTGATGGTGAATACAAATGGCACTTCGAGCCTTTGAAATCATACAAGCACAAAGCTGAGAAAATATTCAGGTCGCATCCTCTGTCTCCAAGGCCTCTCTTTCCAGAGGACAATCTCTCCTCAAAGCCGAAACGGCGTAATATTGATAACTGCTTTGATAGAGAATCAAGGATCATGGATTTGCTTCAGAAGCTGTAAGAGAATAGGGTTTTTTTGTGCCATGTGTGTGTGTGTGTTTGAGAGAGTGCCAACTGAGGTGAAACGGCATCTGTCTCTTATGCGATGTATTCCGCTTGTATGATTTCAGTCAAGTAGATCAAGGAGATGCCTTAAAACACATTCCTGCAGAACAGTTCTGAAAAAAAACATTGCAAAAGAGATTCAACCTGCATCCTGCAAGCTCCTGATCTCAGAAATACGCTCCATCCACCTCCATGTACCGCTGCCCATGTATGCGCGCAGGCCTGCATTAGAGCATGTTTGACCACACATTAGCAGACTGTGTTTGACAGGAGTAATTGGCTGAGGCTGGCCTGTAATTAAAGGCTATCGGATCCTCACAGGCTCTGTGAATCACAAGGGTTAATACTCTCCCACTCCGACTCTAGGCTACCAACTCACTGAGCAATCACACGAACCCTAAGGGACTGGAGCACAGAGCAGCACTCAGATGCTGGAAAAAAATGCGGTCAAGTTCGGTTTCAGCTCAGCACAAAGAGATAGACGAGTCATTTTACTCCTTTTTGAGTCCCACAATGAAATCAGTCGGAGGGGCTATGGATTGGTCTCCGATCTCTCGTTTGTGCAGCGATCCGATGTTGACGAATATTATGGGGAATGATGCATCTCACCACTGCATTCTGGCTTTTTTTAATATCTCAGGCACCACCAATCAGACGGAAACTTTAGGAAATAATGCATCTCACTACTGTGGTGCAGCACTTTCAAAATTACACAGATTATCCCAAGGAGGGGGTACGATTACAGGTCAAAACAAGGTGATATATCTGGTATATTTGGTAATGACTGGCCCAGAGGGGACTCGTGGACGATGACATGTTTACTGTTGCCTTCTTTATTCTGGACTTGTGAATGTATATGGAGAGTATTCATGTTTTACAGTGAATAGTGGGTGTGAATGGGAAATTCCAATGGTGATAAAGTATTGAAGATGGAATCTAGGGTGGTAGTGCTGATGACAATAAAATAAAAAATGTGATAAAATAAATTCTAACCAGTGGTCGCTTAGCCGTAAGCAGGCGTTTTCCATTCATCGCATCCCCTGCCCTCCATCATGAAAGTCAAATTAATTCTGTTTTATCTGGCCCACTATTTTAAAATCCTCCAGTATTTCATAGTGGCCACTTCATCCTTCCTAAATGTTCCACTGAACACTTTGCAAATCTTTCCTCCATCCATCCCTGTGCTGTTAAATAATTTAACAACTCAAATCCATACACTTGCCCCAGCAGTGGCGAACACCATGTTTATCATTTTATAACTTTGGGATGTTTGTGATGTTTGTGATATTTGCGTACAACATTCCCACGGGAATTGTTCAATTATTCAGCCATTCATTGCTATGTATCAGACGGAGACATCAGATTGCCTTTGTGCTTAGGAGGCTAAACACAGTGTTACTTCCATTTGACAGCTTGGCCCGCAGCAGGAAGCTCAAGTTTGCTCAGCTGACCTTTCACAAAGAGATCTCACATATTGAAGAGTTTCAAAGACAGCCATGAAAAAACAAACATATTCTGAGGCAAGACGCAGTTACCTTTTTAGGGAATGACTTTTTTTTGGAATTGTCCAGAATCAATGCCGAAACATATCTGCCGTGTCAAAATGGGATTAAGTGAAATATTTGGGATTTGGGAATCTTTCTCTCTCGGTCTCTCCTGCAATTGCTTTTTCCTTTCTTTCAATTCACAGTTCTGCCAATGAAGTAAATGTTCTTGTTTGTTGTGGAATACACAGATGACTGATTTACATAATACGCCGGCAGAGAAACTGCGAGTTAAGATGATGTGTGCAGTGAAAAAGAACATCCTGATGAAGACACATGTTGGGTTATTAGTGCAAGGGTTTGATTGATGCATTCATAACATAGTGAGCCATTGCAAAAATTCCGGAGGTTTTTTGTGGTCAACGCAAGAGGTTACTGAAGTAAACTTCTTGAAGTTACCGGGTGAAGGTTTCCAGGCTCCGAGGTAATTTGCTCCATTGATTCCAGGCACAGCAGGCCTGGAAAAAGAGCTGAATGACTGGACTCTAATGATAATTTGAATCGCCAATTGTATCCGTAACCTGCAAACCTGCCTTTTTTTCTCCACACGAGGGGATCCAATCGCAGGTTTAACCCAGTCTGATTTCTTTCAAAGTGAAACGCGTAGTCGCACCTGTCAACCCGTAGCTATTCCCTGTCACGCTCTAACCGCTCGAAAAAGAGTGAATAAGCAGCCCGGTACTCTCCTTACCACAAAACCAGAATATGATTTACCATTTTAATGACCACTCTGTCATACCTAAGGGTGCAGTGGGTGAGACGCCTATGCTGATAACCTTTGTATACAAAACCCCCGACTATCTCTTTACAGTCCTCCTTTTAATATCCTTGTCACAGCACCCACACTAGGGTTCAATTAAGTGGCCTTCCTCTGTTCATCAGAAGTGCTCCAACAGGCACAGAGGAAGCAGGGAGAGACTTAAAGGGGTATTTGCTTTTGTAGAACGTTTTTATCTTTTAGTTTACGTAGCTCTACAAGAGTTGCCGACTGGACAACCACCACAATTCTGGGAACGCTAGTCCATATCACTTTCTTTTATTTTGAAAAACCTAAATCCAGGTAATGTTATTTCTTCCTGTGTCCTGGAGCCTTTCACCTGATTGCGGTTGTCAGTATTTACAGAAAGAGACAGGACAAAGCGTGAATGCTGATGGTGGCATTGGATTCCCAGGGCAGTTGGCGGTTGACCGCTCCTGAATGTCTATGTAGTTCCGTCTATTCCACCGCAGTAACATATCATCTTAAGAGTGGGTAAGAGTGAAGCTCGGCCACTTGAGAACCCACCATCAAAGAGGCTTGACAGCCAGCATGTCATTCAAAACTACCTGCCATTTTTTATGCCTGCCTGACTGAGAGTGGCAATCTTCCAGGGGAAAAAATTGTTTCGTGGCACTGAAGTGTTACCCTGTGTGCACAACATGAAATGTGTGCATGATATATAAAATGTGCACTTGAGTTGCATAAATATTGCGTGAATAGATTTCAAATGTGCACATGTAATAACTTAATTTGAGATGGTATTGCAAGCTTTAAATATTATAAAGTAGAGTTTTTACCTGAAGTAACCCTGATTAATGAATTTCTATCCATTATACCTTATCAATTCAGCTACTGTAAATGTATTTACATTCCACTAATAACCAGGCTAGTTACACTAAATAAGTGCAATCAAGTATTAGGAGGCATTAGGAGATCCTCCACTAAGTTTCTCTAGGATTCCATTTGTCCAATGGAGGTTGAGAAATGAGGATAGACATGGAGAAATGGCCTCCTTGTGCCAAATTCACAGGGCAATTTGATTGGTACCTTAGTTAAAGAGCTCAATGCCGAAGAGTGACCTCCTTAACGCCAAGAACGACGACATTATTTTAGGAAAGTGCAGGAGTTCAAAGAGAGTTCAAAAGCACTTTTTATCCACGGTCCACTTCAGCTCACTCAGATGAAGACTTTAATGTGGACCTTGAAAACATAGTTACATCTCTCTGGCCTGAAGTATCAGGCTTACCAGTCTGTGTCTCATCAAAGGATGTTACAAAAACTGTTGTAACTTCATGAAAAAAGTTACATGGGTCTTGCCTGGATTGAGATCTGCACATTTGAGCTGTTCCTGTTCAGACTTGAACTATTTCATGTGAACACTGAGGACTTTGGGCGTGTCTACAGCTTTATTCGAAACCTTGGCTTCTTTGCCCTTTCCATCGGTATGGTGCAAAATCCAGCCGATCCATCCAGACTTCATCATGTCTTTCTTCTGAGGCACTGCCTTTAAATATCTTGTGCTTTTAATTCAGTTATGTTTAAGACGACAGCACACAGAGGATTTAATTGGCAACTTGCCCTCGGGACACATAATTGGATAAAAACTGAAAAATGAAATCAACTTCTACTATTAAAAAAGGTTTTATATCAAAAGATGAGTTTCTTAATGACTGCTGCTTTCTACTTGACTCCCAGAGAAGCCACTCATCAATTGCACATTGAGGAAGGATGATTTCTTCTCATTGCCATTAAAGACTGTGCCAGGCAGCAGGAGATACTGACATCCTTTAAAAGGAATGTGTTGCGAGGATGTTGCATGTCAGCTTGAGGAACATGGGGAAGGATGACAGCTGTGCAAACTGCGATCCAATCAACAGTGTCATTTTCTTCATGTTTTTGTGACTCAACAGTTCATATCCTTGGCTTATATCATTATCTAGATTTCTTCTTTTACATCAGGAAGCTGATGTTAGTAGGGTTGGGGGTGTGCACAAATAAAAGTGCACCAGTGGAATTAAGTGAAAGTCAGAAAAAGTATATGGAAATGTGGTGGACACACCTTGACTTACATTTTCACATTTTCATCACCTCAAGGTCTCATCTTGCAGGAGTAAATCCAGTAGTGCAGTAGTGAATGACCATTGTGCAATGCCTAAGAGAAGGTCTGATTTGAACCTATCTGAATATATTGACTATATGATAATGATGAGTCAAGAATACTTTTCTGTTCCTTGTCATTTGCTGGGTGTGGAGGCCACTTTTGAAGCTTTTTAATATTCATAACCTCAAACCCGGTTGGAATATTATCTTCCTTGGCCAGAGCCACGAGAACACTCCCACATGCTGCCAACGACAGAACAAGGGATTACATTTACGTAAGGATAGTATAGTAACCTTTAATTTCATTAGCATGGAATAATTGCCTGCTGAATTTGAAAGATGATAAGCCACAGCCATCATCTTTATGGTGTGCGGTTTGGAAAGTGGCACAAACAACTTAAGCTGCAACAGCGAATGCCAGCACCACGTTAGATCGTGCCAAGGGATCGACTTTATATCTCAGAATGTTTTGCATCTCTCAGATTAGACACCAAAAGCAGTTTGAAACTGGACATCAATAAAAAAAAGTGACTTAGTGACAGCTGCTGCACTGGGTCTGTGTTGATTTTAAGTATTGGAGCACAGCCAGATACAGCACAACAGCTAAAGGCCACTGTGTCCCTTTGAGTTCAATTTCGATAAAAAAAAATTACAAAGCATTCCCTTGACTTTCTGTGATGTTTTTCACCATGTAGTTCAATGAGAAAAGGTTACAAATAACAAGAAATCATTAAACATGCCATCGCCCGCGAATGGTGCAGTCCCTGTCACGGCCAATATGTCACCCCGGGCCAATTAGTGATGAGATGCATCATTCCCCCAAGTTTTGAAAAAATCTGATGTCTGAGATATTGGGCACAACAGACTAACAAACAAAGACCATAGATCTCCTCCTGATTCCATCACGGGAGAGAATAATTCTCCAAATTTATGAGCTCATTCAATAGTGCTGATGTACTCTCTTCTAGAGGAGGATGTGATTGATGGCCCGGTCGTTTCATCAAGACTATCCTGTCAATCCAATTCATCGCTGCACGGTCTGGCAGTCGTTAAATGGCGCTCCCTTTCAGACAAGTTCAACCTTTTCACAGGAGGATTGAAATGCGTGGCCTAAATCTATACTCCGTAAAAAAAGAATGATGCATTTGTCAATGTCACGGTTTAGAAGAGAAACTGCAACAGAAGCTGAAATCGAAATGAGGCGAGAGTTCTCCGTATCAAAAGTCATTGATCACATTTCAGCAGGCCTTTGATGCTGACACAGGTACTTGGTCTTGGAGGATAGGGGCATGTGGTGCCTGGAAGTGTACAAATGCATTATCAATGATTGCTAGTCGTAGAATGCTTTATTTTAAGTGATACTGATTTAGGGTGCTAATTTCAACACAAGGTGGATTTTAGTGATCATAAATCATACTAGTTGGGTCTAAAATTAGAATATGAGTAGCCACGTAATCACTCTGCTTGACAGTTTCTAATCCAAAGCAGTTAACTCACACTAAACAGGATTATGTTTTATGTTGCTTATTAACATATCTGATGGACTGACAGAGCTGGACATCATTTTAAGGAGAAAAAATCTTGTATGATTGACATGCAGATCTGAAGAAATGCCAGTGTGGTCTCACCTGTCAGTCAAAATCTCCTCTGCTCTCAGCAAGCTGTAATCCATTGCCTTTAAATGCACCGTACTCCATGTTAGATTACGATTGTTAAAATGTAATTATGATATATATAACAAATTACTTTATAGCCTGGGACCTTCTGTTCTGTCTGCTCTTGGTCCTCAAAGGACGAAGAAATAATACATTGTATTCAGTAAGTTAGCATCAAAGTGTACATCACCCCTCTCAGTCTCCCTTTATCTCTATCTGTCTATCTGTGCATGTTAGCCCCTCTAATGTCTAAATGTTGCATCACTCCATTGTTGTTGTCGCCGCAGGCTTTTTGCTTAGAGGAGATACAAACTCTTGCAGCTCTGTCGACAACATTGAGAGAGTCCAAAGAGTACCACGCGAAACCCTGTCCAACAGCACTAAAATACGAAGTCCTAGAGCTATGTGTATAAGGAAACTAAAGAAAGGAGTATCAGTGGTCAGGCAACAATGATATTTACTACTACTTGCTGCTCTCGGATTACCATTCCTGCTCAAAGATCCTTCAATCGTCCAGGTCCTACTTTAATGAAGTCAAATAAAAAATGAAAAATAACCAAGTGGTATAGACTGTGTGAAAGTCGCAAGGAAACGGCATCTATGGTGTCTCGCTTCTGTAATTCGCCATAATACGGGGAGGGATTTGACCAGAACAAACCTGGGAAGTGACTCAGTGGTTTGCACATAATCCTGAGCTGTCACGAATAATGTACTATTCATGAATAAATGAATAAATTCCAACCCCCCAGGATGCAACTGTGGTGTCTTAGGAAAAAGAAAACAGGGTTTCAGGGGTGAACATGGTGAAAAATGCACTGCTGCACCCTGCCGGGTTGCCACTTTGAATTAAGTTGCAGGGTTTATATGATGGGAGGTACACCTACTGGTACGCCATAAAGTACCCACTGAAAATTTCTCAGGAAGGAAAAGTAATAAGACTTTGATTTAAATATATGATTTTTTTGGCATTTATTGTTAAATTCATTGTTATTTTTTCATTTCATTATAACTTTAGTACCGACCAACAGATCCCCAACTGGGAGGTTGGGTTCATGCAGGCCTAATTATTCCAAAATAATGAGAAAGGAAAGCCAATAAGATGCAGAACAAGCCCTTGAGCCGAAACTACTCTCTCTAGGTACTTCCAGGGGAGTAGAATGCGAGCTGTTGATCCAGCCTTCAAGGCTATATGTAATATTGATTTCCTCAGGCTTAACATGATGTAGTGTAGGTGCATTATGTATGAGATCAATGTACCACTGCACAGTGAAGGTTTCATTCATGAAGCTGAAACCCTGGAGGTGGACTGCAAAGCTTACTTCACGACGGCTTCTGCTGCTGGCGTTCCACGGGAGTCAGCCTCAGAGTTAAAAAAAAAAAAAAAAAAAAAGGTATCAATGTTTTGCCTGCAAACATGCAATGTTAATCTTTTCTATTTGGTATAATGCAGCTAATAATGACAGTGCATCAGATTCTAAGTCCATGTCTCCAAGGCAAACGCGCTGACAGCTGCTCTGCAGAAGTGCACCCATGGGGAAAAGGCACTTTGAAGGTAATTATCATTGCATATTGTGTCCTGTTTGACAGAATTTATTGTCACGCTTCAATTTCCCAGGTCCCACTGATGACAACACCGAGACCACTCCCTTGAGATAATTACTTGGCTTATGGGCTTATGGGATGGGCGTATACATTCACTATCGACTCTGATGACCGGGGTTCAATCGCCCGGATTTATTGATGGAAATAATAATGAAATCCAATTTTTGCTGGAGGTCATCAGACCTCACTTTGGCCTGCTAAACGGCACTCGGGTCAATGTGTTTAATAAAGGGTTTGCCCTGGCCTGTTCAAATCAGTTCAGGACAATACAATTGAGGAGTTGATTTGTTCAGTTGCAATCACAGTGCTGTTTCCCCTGCTATCGCAGAGGAGCAAGAGAAGACATGTGAAGACCTTTGAGTCAGAAACACCTACACAGGTCAGGCACTATTGTAAAAAACAAAAAAAAACAAAGAGTGAGGGAATAGGTGAGAAACGGGTATTGAAGCTGACAGCGTGAACGAAAGGGAGGTTAAGGCCTGCTGACAGCGTCTACTCACACCACCAACAGCTGTCACAAACTTGTGCTTGCAAACTTCACATTACTTTACGGTCAATACATTATACCCATTGTGCAATTACAAAGTAGGACACACACACACAGAAAACGTGCCCATACACTGTACAACCTGAATGCACAATTAGTACAGCGTGAAGCCTAACAACCACACTCATCCTCACACCACTGAGTGAATGAGGATCACTTTGCTGGACAGCTTAACTGGAGCAGTAGCTTGTACCTGCAATTAATCATCTACTACATTGGAATGGATATATTTTAATACTAGTCTTATTACAGGCACTACTTATTCTAAAACTATTCTGTGATCCACCATAAACCCATTTCCAGGTCTACACAAGTCTCATGCCCTATATTATGGTTATATTGCGCTATGGGGCAGTAAAAACCCTTATAGCCCCTTTGATATTTACCTTTCATTAGGCCTTCTGGGCAGCTGCTGTATTAAGGTTCTCACAAAGGGGGTAACAGGAAGACAGAGCTCTTAGGAAACGCCACTTAGTCTAGCTGCATTTAAATACTTGCCCTAACTTAATTCACCAGAGCAACGAGCCCTGGAGTCAATACCAGGCCAAAAGCAAAGCATAAGAGACACATGCCCGGAGCCTTGGACTCCACCTGGAGAACAAAAATCACTGAGAGGAAACAGTAATGAAGAGTCATTACAGTGGCAGGGTGCAGCAGACTTTGAGGTTTGTTGTTGAATTAGGTTTGGGATTGTGGTCCCACGACGAATCCTAAAGTTCCACTCATCTAAATAACCCAGGATTGGCCAGTGCCATCATCTTCAACGGGCGTCATATAATTATGCACATGCAGCCCATGTAAGAGAAAGAAGTATGCCAACATTTCATGGTGTTTGTCGTTAAAAAGCATTGTTACGTAAGATCAGCGCCGGCCTGCCAGTTTGAGCAACCCGTAATGTGAAAGAGCGTGGACAGCGATATCCCATGTGGCTCTTAAGTACGGGCATGCCTTCATGTTGCCAGCTGAGACAGCGTGCAAAATGTGAGAGTAGCAAGAACAGCAAAAAGCAATGGAGAGGATCTGCAAACTAGAGATCACAGTGAAATAAAATAAAAAAGGGCCCCCCGTCCACTGAAACCCTGTGCTTCAAGATTGTTAAAGAAGTTACTCTGGTTATAAATACACTTTTGCAGGAGCAGAGCGTCTTTTTGTGTATATTTTGTTAGTATTCCCCAAAGTTTCAGGGGTACTATACTACTTCATTTCAGCGGAAACTAGAAAGGAGGTAGCACAGTTGGAGGGATGATCTCTGATGAGAGCTTTTAACTCAGACAAACACCTGGCAAATGAGCCGAATAGTTTTTTCTTTATTTCTGTCTCGACTGTGTTGTTTTAAATTCTGAAATTAATGAGATCCATAGGGAGATGAGAGCTGGTCCTGAAATAGTCTTAGACTAATATATCGTTCCCTGATGTATCAGGGATACATGGGTGGGTACAAGGGTGGCGTTTTATTCAAAATCGGGTCTCGCCATCCACCTCTGATATCATCAAGGTTCCTCCTTTTCTTTCCTCTACAGCTTCAGGTGTGTCCGTAAAACCTGCAATGAAACCTGCCTCAACTTGGAGCTGGACCAAAAAAATATCATTAGTCTGGCTTTCAATGGAGACTTTTAGTTTAAATTTCTTCCCAAAAATATCGGTGTCAGTATCGACCTTCAAAAGCCCATATCAGTCCAACCTTATTTTAGCCCAGGTCAATATATCTGTGGGAACATCCTCAATTCACCTGCTGACATTAGCCTCTGGAAATGCAACTTGTATTCAAATTGCCAAAAACAGCAATCCCAGGAAGCTAAAGGGTCTGGGGCTGTAACTTCTCTGATGATGAAAACATTTGAAAAGCAAATTGGGGGGGGGGGTACTAGAAGTAAGAGGCATTAGAAGTACTGGCTATCCAGGGCCCCAAGCTAAGGAGGAGCCCTTTAAAGTGTCTGGGAACTGAAATGCCTTTTGTGGTCCTCAAGTGTATACTCAAGTGTGAATATTTTACACTTTTATTTCACACTGCTTGGGTTTTGAAACAGGATTCAGTTGAAATCTACAAAACTGCAAACAAATACAGAGTCTCAGAAATATGATGAAGCAGCTGCTGTGTTATCTGAGAAACTGGAACAAGCAGGAATACAATTTTCCTCAGTTTTTCCTGTGCAGACAAAAAGTCCCCCCCACCAGACAGATTTTGAACACGGGGACTACTAGTGAAAATATGTTCATGACAGCCAGTAATGCTATCAGGGGCAGGATTTTCAGGAGTGTCAGGAATTTCAATAGGGATGTGTTGGATTAATTGATTAAATGAATGTCCGTGTGTCATAGATGGAATAATGGTGACCTGGAGATGAAAGGAAAGTGAAGGGGGGCCCAGAACCACCTGCTGTGCTTAGGCCCTGTAACTCCTAGCTATGCCCCTGATCACAGGGGCACCTTTCAACTTAGAGCTGAATGTGGTGGATAGGGACTTTCTTACTTATCTGTGTGTTCAGGTTAATGGAGTATCTCCTTTCAATCCCCCAGGGTGTTCTTTCCCCACTTTTGTGCACAAATGACAGGTAATATGTAGATAAGAACAATTTCATCAGGTTTGTGGATAAGTCTTTTGCAGAGGGGTGGAAATGGACATGGCTATGTTGCTGATGTTCCCAAATCTTAGGCATGATGATAGAGTTCTGCAACCCTTTCCCAAATCCACAGGAATAAAAGGCAACGAAACTGAAGCGGCGCACAACTAAAAATATCTGGGAACTGTTATTGATAGCAAACATTGCTTTGGGACAAATACATTTGGAGTCTGCATGACGGTACAGCAGCGTTTGTTCTATTTCTCGTACGCTTCGCCGTTTAGGCTTCGCCTTATGGCTATGCTCGTGCGCGTGAGCATGAGCACTGAAAATTCAACGATGCACCTATCAGCTGGGGCTCCGCCCCCAAGCACCTGTATATAATGCTGTCCTTGCCGGCATTCGTTCTCTATTTTCTTTCAGCGAACACCTAAGCTAAAGATGTATGAATTCCTTGATCAGCCCTTTTCCGAGCCACCGTGGACTGTGCCGCTTGCTTTTCCCTTCCCAGGGATAGGCTTGAGGCTAGATCGCCACTCCTGATATCCCAAGGCACTCGGCATTTTTGATGCTGTCGGCCCTCCTGATATGGAGGTAGATGTGAGCACAGCGAGCAGCGGAGATTCCGATCAGGACGCACTGTTTGTCGCCGCTAGTGACTCCTCCCTGGCTAAGCCACGATCTTCGTCGCGGCTCAGACGAGACTCGGCTGAGATGGATGGAGCGTCTAAATGGAGCGGCCAAGGACCCGTCATCCCTTAAAGCCCCAGGTAAGTCATTTGCCAACTTGACCAGGGTAACGTTGGAGCGCTCAACAGTCGAGTGGCATACCTCGCCTAGAGTTTCCCCTGACGGCACTTCTCTGTCCAGGCGCTGGACAGACGAGAAACTGCTGCCCCCTCCCGTCTCAATAGGCAGCTGGCCACAATGGCGGACAAGACACGTGTCTGTTTGGCCCAGAGCGCAGCCGCTGTCAACAACATCACTTTGTTGACCCTAGGAATATATATAAATTGTGTAATATAATATATGACTGTAATATATTATATATATGGACTATATATTGTATATTATATATGGAATATATAATATGGCTATAATATATATATGGACTATATAATATAGCTGCAGCTAACAAAGACAGCAGCTAGCCGCTCTGGCGGGCAAGACAGGTGTCTGTTCGGCCCAGATCGCAGCTGCTGTCAACAACATCACTCTGTTGGCGTCTGCCCTGTCATCATTGACAGTTGGGAATATATATATTATATATTCCTAATGACAGCTAATTCCTCTCGTTCATCTTGTCCACAGTTTCCTGATACTATGTCAGTGAATCCCGATACTCCAAGCCGTTGGCACACTCTGGCCTATGTTTTTCTCTGGAACAGTTGGATGACTGCCTGGGAAGATGTCAGAGGCCAAGGGCGACATAGCCCTGGCCAGACCGGCCAAAAGGAGATTCGTTCCTCAGACCCTGGTTTGGCTAGACCCACACTTCTCTTCCCATCAGTCTGATGGCTGTCTGGGAGAAAGTAAGTGACCAGGGGCCTCATTTATAAAGGTTTCTACGCACAAAAAAGTTGCGTTAACGGGGGTGAAATGTGTGTACACATCTTTCACCGCAAACGTTGGGATTTATAAAGAAATTCTATGCTTTCACCAATGCGTAGAGCTCACCGCAAAGTTTTTCAGACACGGGAATCAGCGACGCCCGATGGGGAGATCATGAAATAAAGCTCAGTCCTCTTAAAAACATATTGTTATAAGTGTACTTTCACAGGGTTTGTGGTCTGAATTCACTTTTATCTGTTAAATCACAACTTAAAACCTATTTTTATACAAAGGCATTGTCTTAACTTAACTTATTTAATTGATTATTTTATCGGGCCCGGCCAGGATGAAGTGACTAAGGGGGCAATTATAAAATAATCATAAAATAAAATTCATTGATTTAACCATGCAATAGCCTCAGAAAGGCTAA
>CABFOQ010008558.1:17002-27697 GCA_900660455.1 Gephyroberyx darwinii
GAGAGGAGAGAGAGAGAGAGAGAGAGAGAGAGAGAGAGAGAGAGAGAGAACCCCTAACATGGTTGTTGTCTATGGGGTGATCATCATAGTCTCTGTACCCTGGCAGCCTACAGCCACAGTGTGTGTGACAGATCAGTCAGTCTCCAGACATTAGGCTTGTAATTGGTGGTTTCCTTGTGCACGGGCCTCATGGCCCTATATCACCCTGACCTTTACCCAGACATATTAAGTGCAATGTGCCCAACACGTCCTCTGACAGCAACCTTTTCCCCCGGCTCACCAACAGACTCAACTAGGGCAACATCATATCCGATCCAGAGCTCTCAACTGGGCTCTGCTTATTGTAACAGATGCACAAAGATCCCACATGACACACACAAACATACATACAAACATATACATGCACGTAGCCCCATAAACAGAAATCCCTATGGGAGGAGATGGAATTCACCAGAAAAAGGAAAAGCTCAGGAGGCTTTGGGCAGCATTTCTCACTGCCCTGCTCAACTGTCTGCTCATCTTCCTCACAGCAACAAAGCTAAGTTATACTACGTAGCGTTAGTGAGTTTTATGGCCTGACAAACATCCTAGTCCTTATTCCCTATAGAACCATGAAACGTTTGCATTGTGGATTGTATTGTGCCCTTAAGGCATTCACAAGCTAGGGCAGTCACACTCCATCTAAAAATAGCTATTCTTGAGGTTAACCACCTTATAATCTGTGAGCGAATCGAACTACGGTCAGGCACATGGTGCACATGGAAAAAACAAACATATCATGGCTTACATCAAAAAGAGTTGCCCCAAGCACAGACTGATTATGCTATACAATGAAACACTCCTAGCTATTAGACAAAGCTTCTTATTGCATTCCTGATACTTGCAAATAGTCATACTGTGTTGCTAAGCCCTTTGTGAAAGGGGATCAGAGGTTCCACAGTTAAATCCAGTCCAATAGGAGCAAGGCTGTATTAAGGGTTTCATGTTGGTGGGCCCAACTGGCCTGAACTGAACTGAGCCTGGGTTACTCATTCACAAAAGTCCACATTTTAATTTACTTCCTCCCGACATTAGGCTGTTTACTTATTTAAGTCCCTTTTAAAACTTGCATTTGATAGTTATAGATATAAATTTGTATACTAATAATTGTTGTATTGGGTTTTTTGTATTTTGTATTAAAGTTGATTTAAACTTAAAATCGAATTTTCACTAACTGTTTGAAATGTATCAACTGTCTTGAGTATTGTTTGATTTGTTTATTTTCTCGCATCTCGTAACAAATAAAGATGAACTAATAAATAGTTGATGGACACATTGGCGCTTACGGCTACTGGACCAGTGACCTTCCAGTCTCCTTAACCACTAGGCTGCCCTCCTGTTGCTGCTGCTGCTGCTGCTGTGAGAGACCGATGTGAGCCAGACCAGTCCACATACAAGGCCAGCGTTGTAGCGCAAACAAGACATATCAGACAGACCATCAGACTCTCTGCCGATTAGGATTAGTCTATCACCTCTGATCAGCTGTTTTCATCACAGAAGATCTGCTGTCGGTAGTTTACCAAAACAAGCGGCATGTGACCAACCAACACCAAACCCCAACCTCAGAGGGAGGGAGGATGACTCAAAGTTCAGTAAGCAGCAACATGACTGAAAATTTGAACTACTGATCTGACAACTCATCCAATTATTCAGACCATTTATCAATATGGGTCTATTTTTAACAGGTATTGCCTCCCTGTCTTGAGACTAAAAAAAAAACACAGCCATTCCATACTGGGTCAAGTCAGAGCTATAAGCTAGGCCAAACAAAAAGCCTTGGTTATGTGGGGCAGCGGAGCTATAGCTTGGAAAATCTGGCACCATCAGACTCCAGGGAGAGTTGAAATGACTCCTCCTCTTCCTTCTCCTCAGCTAGTGTTTACAGGCTGGGACCAATCTCCCTGGTAAGAGTTTTAGCATTAGTTAGCTGGCATGCTGGCACTCACACATGATGATTACATGGGCCAAGCTCTAATCCCATCGGGCTTAACAGGCTCCTTAAACTCGCTATTAGTGGAGCAGCAAAGCCAGGTGATTGCCAACACCGGGCTCCATGGACACAGGGAACACAAATGGGAACACAACACAGTAACAATGCATAAACACATGGACATACATAAAAACAAGGGGGGCATAAATGTGCGCGCACACACACATGCATAAATCCAGCATTTCTAACACTGAGTTCTTTGCTTGAGTGTTTCCATTACCTCTGTGTCACGGTGACCTAATCTCCCCAGTGAGATGACAGATGGTCTAATGGTGTGTCTACATACACAGCAATGTGCCACCATGGTCTAACACCTCACTGAAGGGTGAAAAGAGAAAAAAACTAACCCAACCTGAGGGCAGACACAGACCAGTACCGCATCCATATATAAATTGTTCCCTAAGAGGTGTTGTCAGAGTGTAGTGTTGTCAGCTCACTGTTAACTCAAGTAACTGAGTAACTTGAGGAGTGTGAGAGTGAAACACGACTGTTGGATAAAGACGGAGAGTAAGGGAGGGTGTGAAAGGGAATGGAGCCCATCTTGTATTTGAGAAAGGTCTTTGGCCTGTGAACCCTACCGGATAGCCTTCTGTTTTCTTCTGGCACCACTTCAGTAGAGCGTTCCTCTTAGATCCTCCATACTCCCGCGCCAGTGCAGCCAAGGGGTCCTTTCTTTCCACACTGTCACCAGGGAAACGCGGACCACAGTCACAGAGAGAGAGAAACACAGTTATGTCATGTGGTGTATAATGGGGATGTGTTTGTTTCTTCTGCAAAGCCGTTGCCATCTTCACACCCAGCTTCAGCGCACGTGCACATACAGTGAGCTCCATATATATTTAGACAGTTACATACTGTTGGATGTTTTAGCTTTACTATAATCACTTTATATGTAAAGTGATATTGTGATTACACAGTTAAAGCACACACTGTTAAAGAACTCCAGACCTCTTTGAACCCCCCCCCAGGGTCCTCCGGGTCAACTCGACTTATTTTTACTGTGTAAAGTTGAGTTCACCCGGAGGACAAGAATTTCACTACTGGTAATAATGTTGCGTTGTTATCTAGTATGTGACAATAAACTTGAAACCTGAAACAGTGAACTGTTTGTTACAGGGAACAGCATATATAAATTCTTTGAGTGGTATATCCTGTTCATTTCCTATCTGCAGTATTCTTCAGAAGGTCTTCTCCCCGGGGTTGGAACCGAGGCCATGGGAAGAGTGGGAGCTACGGTCATTGCTCTGAGCATGGTAAATATTTCACACGTCATCATCAGGCTCTGCTGTTTAATTCATTATTCCTCTGATGAAGGCACCATTCAGTCGGGGACAGTGGGAGTCTGTCAAAACAAATGTTGTGGAGGCGCAATGGTTCGTGCCAAAATGCATATAGCAACTATAGGACAACACTCAAACAAAGTAATGGTCTGCTGCTGATCTGCTCTATGTGTGGGAAGGTCACGCATGTACCTTAATAACATACAAAAACATACATTAATATGTGAGAGTATTTTGGAATGTAAAATCACTGGGTGAGACTGGGTCATCTGTATCAAATGATTCATGAATCTTTGTGTTAGAACAAGACAAACAATGTGGTAGTGACTGTAAACAACTGGAGTGTTACAGGGGACTGTAATTCACATGATTGTTTTTGCATCTGCAATAAAACCAGAGTTTCTTAGCTGGAATTTAAATCCTGAGTTTTAACACGAGTACAACACGCTGTAGCTTAAGGGGCCAACCGGGATGACGTAATGGAAGTAAAATTAACATGTACATTTGTTACCAATGATCTTAAAATGGGGAACTTCTTCTGAACAGAAATGCAGAACTGAAAGTCTCACAGTATTTACTGTAAATAACTGTTAGGGTGGGGCCAGCATGTGCGTGTTTGTGTGTAAAAGATAGACGCAGACAGAAACAGAGACAGGCAGATAGAGGCATGGTTGTATGCCTTTGATGTCACGGGCATACAAACCCAGGTGCACCATTTTCCATATGATTTCCATGATTTATTGTGATTCAGCAGCAGAGTGACGTTTACTTATTTCCCTAACTGAACTATAACAGAACTAACAAAATTATCTCTATCACTTTCCATATTATGAGATCAGTCTGACGAAAGATAAATACATTTGGGAAACCCCACCTAAGCTTACTGTTGGCTCGGTTGTAGCTGAAGGATGCTGTGCGGCTGCTGAGCGATGCGGGGGTTTTGATGACGGATTCCAGGGAAGGGCTCTTCCTCATAAGACTGTTTGGCTTCAGGTCTTCCCCACAGCCCGATAACTTATCTGGGGAAACACAAGAGGGAGTGATGGAGGAGCAGATAGCAGGAAAGGGTGGGAGGCAGGGGATGACGTGGAGAGTGAGTCAAACACTCACAAGTTATTATAATGAACTTTATAAAGTATATAATGAATTACAAAGTGCTTAACATAAAGGCAAAACAGGACTATAAAAAAGCGTAGATATGATATTTGATATTGATATGATATTAAATGATATTTCGAGCAGTCAAAGAGAAAACAATAAAAGTTAAAAACAACAAAAGAATGAACAAATAATGAAAATAAATCACTGTCAATCAGATAAAAGAGTTCACACACACACACACATTTTTAGATGTGATTTCAAAAGTTCCCGATTTTGCTCGACTGATTTGCAGTCCAGGAGCCCTGATTGGGACCCTGATAGAAAACCTCTGTCTTGTCTGAACAGGTCCGTGTAATAGCCAGGGTCTGCACCAAGATGTGCCTAAAAACTAATCAGTGATGTTTTAAAATCAACTCCAAAATGCAGATGCAGACAGTGAAGAAGTCATCAGGTGATGAAAACCTTTTGTCCTCAAAAAAACTCACCAAGAAGGGTTTTGGAACGCGTGTTGTCTATAGACACAAACCTCATAAGGAAGCAAAAGGAATTCACATTCTTGGTTTCTTGCTTCTGATGCAGTACAAGTTGTATGACGTCTTTAGTTTCTATTCATTTTAGTTCCTATGCAGACTAATTAGACCACACTGACTCATTTGTGAAAACCCTGACCCTTACAGTAGTGCTGTCATTGTGCAACTATTATTAGTCTACAAAGCAGTTTGCAAATCACATCCTTGTTTTGGATGAGGTGACTGCAAAATGGAATTTGGATAGAAATTATACATCATGACAACAACCTAAACTATCTTTGTGTCACATACCATGATGATGAGAGAAGTCTCCATGGTTGATTCTTTTTTCCAATGTCTTTGATAGTGGCTTAATGTATGACTGTCTCTGCAAGAGGCAAGTGAAAGAGAACAAGGATAACACATCAGAATCACAAAAAGTTTTACTTCAGAGAGGATTTTTTCAAAGAAAAAAAGGTCTTTCAACAATGGGTGTATACCTGGATAGGGGAGACAGCAGCAGCGGGTGCAGTGCGTACAGGGATCCCACTCAGCGGGCTTCTTGGTGAGGAGTGCATTTGGACTGTGTGGCCTGGTCCATCTGAAAGACCCAATAATGTACCATGACTTCTTTTATCACTACATGAATGGATATTTTATTTTAAGATGCTACATGTAGCATTTTGACATCAATAAATCATTAAAACATTCATTTTAAGACATTAGTATGATGCCTCTACCTGTCTCTAAATGTGACAACGATCAACTTTTCCAGTGTTGCTACTACCAAGCTATTCCAGGAACGTCTCCTCAGCAGTTGCCCTGATATTCCAGGTCAGTTTTTCATAAATTCCAAGTCATTCTACTGAGAGACAGGCCAGTCTAGACCACAGTCACAACTTCCTTTCCTCAACTATGTACAACCGTACATGACTTGGCTGTAGAGGAATGACAGATATCCAACCTGGGTATCTCATCAGCTGTTCTAAAGTTATGCTGCTGTGGATTTCCTGAGTGTGTGTGTGTGTATGTGTGTTGACGTGCTCTATGCTCACTCTGCCCAACAGTGTCAAAGGACTTAATGAGGGATTTGACGGTAGCTCCAGGCTCTGAGTCGGCATCTCCGTTGGCATCTGTGGATGCATTCGGGATCATGGAGATGCCACACCAATGACGACTGCCATCGGAGTCGGACATTCTCCCCTCGTCACCATGGGACCTGAGAGACACAATGGAGAGGATTGGTGTGTAGAGACATACGTAATACATGCACCATGGAAAGAGGAACACAGCATGTGCATGTGTGATGTGTCCAACGTGCAATTTGCACAAACCTGATTTCAATGCTTACCGAAATGGATTGCCAGCTGATTAGTGAGAATGCTATGTTCATAAGTCACCTAATGAATGTTCTAAAAGTAGATAGAGTTGGGGCGTTTGTTCAGGACATTGACATGAGCATGTAATCGTACTCAATATAGATCTGTATCCGTATTGAGCTGGTAGGTTTGTGCTAAAGAAACACCAGTAACTTATGACCGGTTCTAGATAACTGGCTCTAAATTTAGAACACAAAATTTCAAGCACTGCAGTTGTGAGGCACTTTCTACCCATTTCTCCTCGTGAACATTGGACTCCAGGCCACGAACTGAGGGATGTGGAGCGAGTGACGCCTCTTTATCAGTGATGGATGGGGAAAGAATGACAGATAAGGAATTCCTGTTCAGGACCCTGTGCACCCCCGAAGAGTGCGTTTGAGTGACTCTCAAACAGACACACAACCAAAGGTGGACTGGCGTAGTTTCATTTATTGATTTGTCTAATACACAAGATTGACAGACAAATACCGTACACTTTTCAATAGCATTGTGTATTCTGTCACAGGCATAAAACCACTCACAAGTCCCTCCAATTATACCTGAAGAATAAATTAACAGCCACACATTCACCATACTGTTGAGTAAATGGCTTTACTGTTGACACAGAAAATGAACTATCACATTGAGACCATTTCATATCTTCCTAGGTGGTATATTTAGACATATCAAACAGTGTTCAATTTTGAGCACCAGTACTTTAGTCTCTGGTTGAATGCTATGGCTTTTCATAAAACCGCACAGACTTAATAACTCTGATAATAACTGAATTATAAGTTGAACCTGAGATTCTGCAACCATATGTCATGTTCCTTGAACGCCACATAGCTTTAGAATATTGAATGGAAATATGACGAGTTTGGTTCCCAGATGAGAAATCAACCATTTGAAAAATGACACCTACATCTACCTACAAAATGATTGAAAGCGCAAAATAAAAAGAACTTCTGATACTTTTAACAGGATGGAAGGTAAGTTAAGTCCTTGGTTGACAAAATAACTTAAACAGATTGGGTTCTTTATATTTTAGACATGGCTGAAAGATGAACAGTATAGCTTTGTGGAAATAAACTCATATGTATAGAGATATGTATGGCCTTCCATCCATAAAATGTCTTGAACTGTTGCGATGTACTAAATGTGACGTCCAGTTGTCCTGTACTGTACTGTAATTTTAGTGATTCTGATCAACAGCATGGCAGTGTCAGAGTCTACAAGCAATGACTTCTGAGGCTCTGAAAAGAAAAAAAACTATCTACATGGTTGATGGACCCTCTCAGAGTAACATGTCAGTATTGTTGCATGTATGTGGAAAGTCTACCCAGAGGAAATTACTTAAAATGAGCTGAACTCATCATCTGACAGAAATGCATCAGTGTGGCAATATTCCTTCTAGGAACTTGTAGCACTTCTTAGTCTTTGTTAAAATGGACCCAAGACCTTTTGGCTTGTTTTGATGAGTATGCAACAGCTGAGGCATAACTCTTTGCCACAAGGCAGTTATAACAACCAATTTTGGCAGTGCTCTGTATCTGCCAGTATGGTTAACATCAATATTGTCCTGATTAACACATTTGGCTGACAGAACAAGTTCTATAAATTCATCTGTAAATTTAATATATTAATCATCACTAATACATATACAAGGTAGGAAACAGAGCAGATGACATATCCACAAGGATGTCGACCATGTCGACTGTTTTTGTTGTTCAATAGTGCCATCTGATGGCTAAATATCACACTGCATTCATGTATTTAAAGTTCAGTTTTCTTCCAACTACAGCACATGACCAAACCTTTGTCTTCAAATAGTGAAGTGATAGGAAATTTCTTCACAGATCATGAACATCAAGTTTTGACATCGTCACTCAGCAACCAGAGGTAACACAAGTTAGAAACAGTCCAACAAAAAGTAACATAGCTGATTTTTTTTTTTTTTTTTACAGATATTTTCATATTA
This sequence comes from Gephyroberyx darwinii, assembly GCA_900660455.1. Classification (NCBI taxonomy): domain Eukaryota; kingdom Metazoa; phylum Chordata; class Actinopteri; order Trachichthyiformes; family Trachichthyidae; genus Gephyroberyx; species Gephyroberyx darwinii. The sequence continues at coordinate 25,258 of CABFOQ010008558.1, forward strand.
TATAAACTTGCCGTTTTGCTGAGTTCTTGGCTTGAAATGTAGATATTCTAACTGACATCAGGAGTCTGGCAGCATCATGCTGATAAACTAGGCTGTTTCAGCTTTGCCAGTCTATCAACACCAAACCGGCTGAAAATTTTCAGTCTTAAACTATTTAAACCTTTTTTTCTTTTCATCTATGGCAGTTTTGTGAAAGGTAGTGCAGGGGCTACCTTGGTAATTTCAAATTCTAAAAGGCACAAAAGCAACATCAAACAGTATAAAAAGGAGTCTCTTAAACATACAGCATCTCTTCAACATGAGACAGAAACAGATTACATTCATCAAAGAAAGAAAAATACACAATTATTGTTCAAAAATGTTTCCAAAAATGAAAGACATGTAGGGAAATGGAAGCCAGGGCCTGTGACAAGACTCATGCATACATCTGTTTGGGTATGTAGTGCATCTACACTGGTCACTCTGGCTTAGAATCAGATTTATAGGTTATGCCACATGACATTTTGAATGACATGGAAAGCTGTTAAGTGCAACAATAACACTGTCTTCAGTTGGCGCTGAGGTGGGAGGCACTTCCCTAGCGCCCTTCTACTGCAGTCTTGGTATCAAAAGTGGTGCCAATTCTGAAAAGAAGAAAAAGAAGCAATCGAATATTAAGATGAACTGAAATATACAAACACAATGATGAAAAACATTATTTACATATATGGTATAACAACCCTTATGACAATAATAACTCATTCTGTGCATTGTACTTGAGCAGCATAACCAGTGACCCTTCTTTACGTTTTACTTTCAAAAGCAGACTTCTGGGCATTGACACTAGTTTCTCTTCTCTGTTCCATGCATCTCCCATAGGATTAATAAGGTCAATCATAGATGATACATAGCATGAGTTCAATCCAATCATGCCATGCAGACCATCGTCCTACTTAACCAAAAAAAAAAGTGTTTGTGTGGCTATTCTTTCAAAAACAGCAGGTGGTGCCAGATACATGTACTTCAACAGCAAGTATTAAGAACCAGGCAAAGCAAACCAAGCCCCCCTGATACGAGGAGACAAATGGCCCTACAGGCGCAGTCAGCCAGTCGGGTAAGGCATACGGAGAGACAGACAGAAACGGACAGGCTGAAGCAGCAACAAGAAGCAAAACACAGATAGGAAGGTTGGTCAGCAGCAGCAGCAGACAGGGCAGGGAGAGGCGGCTGGCTGAGAGAGGGCTGGCAGGGCAGGGAACTCACCTGGACTTTACATAGGGAGCCTTGTCAGAGGGACATCTTTGACAGAGTCATCTCAGGGAGCTGCTGGAGGAGGGGAGCGGACGCGGCATAACGGCTAATCTCAGGGAAAGTTCACTAATTTAACTACTGTCTCTAACCAGTAATGTAACATACTATATTGACAGAGGATTGCATAAATTTTCAACCACCGACACATTACGTTTTAGTATATTTAGATATTACAGGATTTTTTTTACATGCTGAACACTGGCTTTTTGAGTTTTGCACGGTGATATGATTGACAATGTTCAGTACAAATTCTTTTAGAGATAATTTGCTTGCTTAATGGACTGTGCCATGACTGGCGAGGTACATAAAGTAAATACAGAGCTGTACTGTAGCAAATCCAAGCAGACTTTGCCACAGGGAGTATTTGACCTGGCATGACAATGGAAGGGGACAACACTGTCAAAAACACCACAGCATGTCCACGTTCACACACGCACTCACATGCACGTACGCACACGCACACCAATGCGCTGACTTCTATCAATACACCAGTGATATTACAGCAAGGCCACAGTACAACAGCAGCCACACTACAGGAAAGAGGACTGGTTGCATTTTAAATTGACTTACAGTACTTCCACTGAAGAGTGCAGTAAATATAGTATTACCCTGGTCTTAGTGTTGCACTGTAACCCACTTGGATCAAAGCAAGATGTCTGCATAGAGCAGATCTACTACCACTCCTGCCTCCTGCAGGAATACCATCTTTTTGTGAAGTGCAAGGGTTGAGTGTTACTACAGGATGGTGGTCAGTGTGGGAGAGGAGACAGAGAAGGCAGCAGCTCAAAGGAGCAGAGTACACAGAGGGAAATACTGCAGGAGACTGCTAATCTACCAACAGAGCTTGCCAAATCCCAGGAACCTAAACTCTCTAAATCCAAGGATTTAATGCTATAAACGATTTGAGTTTTAAAATATTATTACACTTCATCGTGTCTATAAACTTAATACATCCTGCTAAATATTTTATGCTACAATGACGCCAGATCAGAATTGTTGGAAGCCGCTAAAAATGAATAAGCAACAGATCCTTGGCAATTAAAATGATAAAAATGCAGATTATAAAACACTTGCACCATGGTGGGGATATGGCAAAGCTCTGGTAGGTATCTCATATCTACATTGTGTTAAGAGAGAAAATGACTGCAGC